>SCLF01395489.1:0-15709 GCA_004367975.1 Mesochordaeus erythrocephalus
ACGTTTACCAACTATAAGTAAGATAATACGTGAATAACTGTATTTGTTTCTATCTTTCCCTTCATCGGAGTGGTTCTATATTTTAGCATGTGTCTGGAGAATGTATTGATATATTGAAATAAAATTTCTACCGTTAGATAGCTAAGGATTCAATATTTCAACATATATATTTAGTTTGGAGATTAGTCATCTAGAAACGGAGCATTAGTCTGTAATTAGCTAACTAAGCAAGTGATTTCTTTAAGCTGAAATTTTGTCTGTACTTTGGTTATTCATTTCTGGATAATAGGAATATAAATATAATTTATCGCGACTAGAAAGTGAAGGTCTTTAGAGTGCTAAAAGAGAAAGAGAAAACACGCTCAGTTTGGACGCTTCAATACTAAGACTAAATGAGAAATTTCCAAAAGATAAATACCGCCAGATTGGCAATGAGTTAGTCTTTAATAATGGAAGATTTCAAGACGGCATAATGTATCGCTTTCGAAAAATGAGAAAGAAAAATCGATCATTATTTTTGTCGTGTGGTATGAACCGAAAAATCACTTAATGGTATTTACTGGTTAGGAAGATTATTAGATGTGGTCCTTAGTGATATACTGTTAAGACCAACGGCATTACGTTTGTTTTCCCTCTCCTTTGTCTATTTTTAACGAGTCGGTGATTTTTATTTGATAATATTGATCATAGTCATACAAACTACGGTACAAAGATTTCTGAATACATGAATAATATATTCCGGCGTTCAATATGACCCAAGTCCGATTTATTGGGATTTAGCTACTGTTAAAAATTATTAAAAATTCCCATGAGTAATGTCTGAAAAGGGGCTCTTACTGGTAAAGATTAGTGGCCTTGGCATGGCTTAAAAATAATTGTCTATACAGCAACAAATAACAGAATTTATTACCGGTCTGAAATCTATATTTTCTGGTTTGCAGTTTGACTTCCGGTTTATTGTATTGACAAAATAATAAAAAAAATATGTTTATGCGTTTATATCTCAGAACCAATTCAATGTCTTATCAGGTGATATTAATGAAAATATGATTTCCTCTATCGCTACAATCAATATATCCTATATCCAATTTTAATCATACTTTTACATGCGCCCAAATTCATTCATACAGTTAAAATGGTTGGGTTTAACCCGTATACATAAATAGTTCCCTGTAGTGCATGTGTATTTAGTCTGTTTGATCTCAATCAGACGTAAAAGTAGTGATGATAAAAAAACATTGTCGCAAAAATGATGTAATTGGGATATGGATAAGACCCTTAACGTTAATTAAGTCATCTTTGTGACTTTTGTTGTCCGGGTACTTTTATGTCTGATTCAGATTAAGCAGACTAAATAGGCATTACTATAGAGAATTATTTATGCGTATCGGCTAAACAAAATATGATAACTCAAACCATTAATATGCATGAATACATTAGGGCACATGTACAAATATTGTTACTAGCATACCCCTTTTTAATTTTCTAAATCAATAAGATGTTCTACGTAAGCATAAAGGAGTACAGTAGGGTGGGGGAAAGGTGTCCGTAGGTTAACTTCGGGGGTCACGGATTTGTTAGAGCGCGGAAGATCTGGTAACTACTGAGTTCATTAATAAATAATTAATAGAAACAGTGGTTAAAGTGACTTAAATAGGATTGTTTTTAACATTCTTTCGTTAATTAGGTTTAATTATGTACATTTATGTTTGTTTATTAATAAATTATTAATAGACATTGTGTTAAAGTGACTTTTCGTGCACTCTTTTCCCAGACTGAGAAAAAGCATTGTGAATTAATCGAGAATTTTAATTGGGTCTCTGAGGTCTTCTTCAAAGTCAATTTTCCCCGCACTACTGTATATATCTCTAACGAAACTAGAAAGATCTTTATTAAATAAACGGTTTGCCTGTATGAGTTAAATTTTTTAAGAATTAGACGTCCCACGTAAGTCATATTCTATTTCGGTGGATCTGCACGAAAAATGAATCTGGTTTTGATTATATGTTGGCTATAAACTGTTATCAACGAGCAGAAATTACACGTTCATACCCTTACGCCATAATATAGCACAATACATAAGTAGCTCTGATCTCATTTAAAGATTTAATTCCTAGTATTGGTGACAAGTCTTAAAGTCTAGAACGTTCCAGTCGACTTCAAGTCTGCTGGACGTCAACAAAATTTCATTAGAAAGAAATGTGACATTTATAATTACGTTTATCTAAGCACATTTGGCTCTTCACACGTACACATTAACTGATTTGTCCGTATATTGTGTAGGTTTTGCGTTTTTAATTATAGAACCATCTCAAAACTGATATGCGTAACTATAATTCTCTGAAATTATATTGATTCCTGGACCATCTACAAAAACGAATAATCGTGTGGGTTTTAGGCGAGAATCTATCGATGCATCCACTAAAATAGTACGACTTTAAAAGTACGCCTAAAAAGCCTGACCAAACCGGGACGTTGTACGGCCGCCTTTCTGTTAGTCTTCATCTCAACTACATATGGTGCGGTATTTGGTAATGTCGGTGTATTTTTTCATTTATAAGTAACATAATAGAATAGCCTGTTAGACAACCTACGTAATTCAATTTTGCCCACAACCGAAATAAACCGAAATAACCGAAATAAGATAAATCAACCAACGCAATTCCGCCATCTAACGGTGTATATATATTTTATACAAGAATCCCTTGTCATTGTGGTTAAGTAATAATATAGGATAAATAATAGTTAGTAGGGTGGCCGCCTGGAATGCGAATGGTCGGTAGTTAGAGTGTGTACCCACCCAAATGATTTCAACGGTCCCTAAATAGGATTATATATTCAAAGTGGAATCGATTTAAATGTATCCTTATGGTTTGTCTTTTCACCAAATTGTTCATTTCGACGTCTAAGTTGCGGTAAAGTGTTTATCAGCCCATGTGTTCAATGTCGAGCCAAAAAAAGCAGGGGAAAAGAGAAGTCTCAAGGGTCATGTCGGCCCCTCGGCGCCAAAAGTGCTCGTAATCCGTCATTACTGTATTACTAATTAGTAATAGTTTATACGAGCAAAAGGGGTAAAATCTAACGCATTAAAGGTGGTCCTGGTAATTACATTTACGACGTGTGTATCAGATAAAAATCAGAAGGCACTCTTACGTCTACAACCTACTATTGTGACGTATGTGTGAAATAAAAATTGGTGCCCGATTTTCTAAGAGCGTAATGGAAAATTTGGCAGTTTTGCCCATAACTGGAGGTACCCCTATTATATACCATTATAATGAGAATATTAGTAAACCCACGTTTGCAATCTGTGTATTTAATCTGACCGTAACTTCTGTTAGAGTGGTGCTACGCTGAATTCGTCTCCCGGTTTTTTCTAACGTAGTTTCAGACCGGGAGTAGTACCAGGGAAGCTAAAATCGGAAATTGATATTTTCTTATCGTGAATCACATAACATTGTTGCTACGTGCGGCGACGAGAAACGATTAATTAATTAAGCATGTTTTCTAATAATAGAAATTCCAATATATATAGCACACACGTATCAAAATTGCCTCCTGGGGGTCTATGACGTAACTGATAGGTTAACGAGACTTAGTAAGTCTAATAGAGTTTATCCTTGCGGTTCCGAATCTGTTTTTAGAATGTCCAAGTTTACACGCCTTCGTACAGTTAACCCCCTATAAAGACAAAATGTGAGTCGAATATAGTTGACTCTGACCGTCCTGAAATATGGTTTTAACGCAGTTGTTTCGAGTCAAATTTGTAGTGAACATACTTTGCGATCTTGGCATATTTTCTAGATCATAATAAATTTTTGACTTAACTTCCCCACCCCCGAAATAACGGGTCTATGACATTTGCCCTTAAGATTTGATATTTTATAGGGTTTGGTGCGTACAATTGATTATTCTCAAGTTATGGTAATTTAAAATTTCCCAAACCGTGTAATTTTTGACATTCTGAAAACAGATTCGGAACCGCAAGGAAAAACTCAATTAGACTTACTAAGTCTCGTTAACCGATCAGTTGCGCCATACACCTAAAACAATAATTTTGCTAGTATAACCTGTAAAATATTTTTTTCCAAAAATAGCTAATATTCATTTTCAAATAATAGAAATCTCGAAAATATAACAAATAGCACTTTTTTACTATCTAAAAAAATATTTCCGAAAACAGTTAAAAGTCCGTTTTAAACTGCACATTTCATAATATGCAGCATACAGAACATAAACCATAATTCCAAAAAAAAAATTTAATGTTTCAAAGATTTCAAAATTTCAGAAATTATACGATTTCTAAATTTCAAAATAAATTTTCATTAAACATAAATTTTCTTTAAAAATAAATTTCCCCTAAAAATAAAAATCCATGAAAATAAATTTTTGTCATTAAAAACAAATCTTCCTTAAAAATAGCAAAAAAATGTTATATAACAAAACTATTTTTCTTTAGAATAGCAATATAACTAATACATTAGAAACATGTATGACGTAACTAAAAGCTACGCAATTCAACCTGCGCACCTACCGCAATCGCAAATACTAGAGTATTTTATATAGTCGTACATTTTTACGGTGAATCCAAAAATGATGTAACAAAGTGTAAACAATTCATGCATTACAGCCATGCATTATAAAAAACAAATGTCATGCATTAGAAGCATTACGAAGAATTACAGTCATTCCTCTGCCACGTAACAACACAAACCACCTGCGAGATCCCTTCATTGGTTGACTGGTGAACCGTAGAATCTTTGGCAAACAGTTTTAATTTGGGGTAACAACCTGTAATCCACATTAATATTTTGTATTGGTAACCCACATCGAGTAGCGTTCAAGGCACGTTATTTCCTCGCCTATTGCATAACATGCCATATGTCCACTTCACAATGGAGAAAAGTACGAATGTAAACATTGGTTGGATACTAGGTAGATCGTTAAAAAGCATACAATAAAAGCAGAAATATGGCAAAAATACTGTCTCCAGATGAAGCTAAATTTTTGGCTCACCTTACCATCAAAATAACCAGGCAGGTACCAATAGAATTCCAAGAAGGGCGATTGGTAGGATTACATAACACTGGCCATTTTAAATATCGGAATGGCCAGTGTACAGAATGTGTTCGGGAACATTCGGGAAACAAGGCTCAAAACGTTATTAGCCATTAACATTACTACAGTCGGACAACCACCTGCATTCCCCGCCATGCGGTTTCGCCGAGATGCGGCATCCACCGCCCTTCACGGAGAAACGATCGGGAGCGATTAGACGACAGCGATTTGGTCATCACCGAAAAAGTAATATTACTGTAGTATAACCAACTATAAAAATATATGTGTAAATACCGAAATCTAACATTCATAATAATTTTGACCAGAATTATTATTCCGGAGTTTTCTTCGGTGGCCGGACCCATTACACGAACATGGCATGAAAACCGATTCCGATGGACAAATGAAGCATAAGTAGAATTAAAAAAATTGAAGAAAATAGTCTCTTCGGTTACATTGAAACTTGAAATCCCAGACGTTAATAACGACGAATTCGTGTTGGAAACCGATGCAACATATGGATCAATGACGGGATGTCTTTACGTTTGTGAGGTAAGTAATGGCCATGAACATGGCAACAAATGTTTGAGCCCATTGGAATTTTTCTCAAAGTGGAACAAAAAAAAGAAATGGTTTATTAGGGAAAAGGAGCTCCTATCATTTAGAGCATCCATATAGAAATTTCGGATTTACCTAACGGGCCGTAAATTTACGTGGTGAACCGATCATAAAGACGTGATTTACACGAATAAAGGGAATATTGCCGGAATATGGTACGAGGTCGCAGACTTTGAGTATGGGACACAAATAAAAAGGTCGTCAGATATGAGTTTTTCGGATTATCTCTCTCGAGCAAATACCATCAACACTGTTCGTATCGAGGGAGCACAGCTCATTGAACTGCAGAAGAGGATAGACTTTTGAAACTAGTTAGAAATTATCTGTGTATTGACAGATGGCCAAATTTTTCAACATTTTGGAAGACAAATAGAGAGATGTTGGAAGTTAATGAAGTCGAAGAAATAATTATCAATACACACATGAGTTAATAACATGATTTATAAGAACAGTTGTGGGGAAGTAAAATTTAATGGCACTCAGTTTTCCAGTCCCTGGGTGACACTATCTTACATCGGCGAAGGAGTGAAGAGGTATCAAAGATTTGCTCATGACCGATCTAATTAGTTTTAGTCCTGAGGGTTGTCAACGTGATTTTAGACTTTTTTAAAACTATATTATAACGACTATTTTACCAGCGGTGCTCATTTAGCTGGTGCTGCTGTACTCTGCAGTCAATACTAGTGAATTTGAACCAGTTTTGATGAAAAGTATACCATTTTATATACTTTTGCTATGCACTTTGCAATAGATTTTGTTCACGATCAATATGCATGTGCCCGTCAGTATTCCGGGAGAACACTAGGTGGACCTAAATGAAATTTTCACGTGATTTTGTCACTTTTTGAAAATTTGAAATTCCATTTTTGGGCTATAACTGGGTCACGTGTTAAGTCACGTGTTAAGAAGAATTGAAGCTGGAGTCATGACGCGTCGAATAAGCCGTCTTTCGAGCCAATCGGACATACTTTCCGAAAACACATTTTTAACTTATAGTGGCTATAACTACAGAACGGGTTAGGATATATATATCCGTACGCGTCAAATAATACCAATTTGGGGGGAGTCGGGCATCTTTAAATGTACGTGCAGTGATAACCTTATTTCTCCCGAACTTATTTTAGGCAGGAATGCTGCTTATCGTTTTTCTATCTACATTTTTTAAGGATAGTTTTCTACTAGAGGTCGCCTCGGGCAACAATTTGTTGTGATTCGCGATTAAAAAATACAATTTCCGGTTTTTAGGTAACACTTCCGGTCTAGAAATGATCGTAAAAGATGCGGCGTGGAATTTGGGGGGCATTCTGACGTAGCTCCGCTCAGTTTCGAGAAAAACGCGAAAACCAGCTGTCTTTTCCGGTTCTTATTTGTTATTAGTGTTACATAGATATTACGCTAAAATCAGCAAAATAACCTCTCCAACTAATGTGTCTACCGATATCTTAAATTATCATTTAGTTTGTGTCAGAATTTCTAATCGTAGTGAATAACGGGAGTCAACTCATTCATATTCATTTCATTCGTTTCCGTTTTTCTTCTTATTTTTCCCCGGTAGGTTATGTTTTATCCGAACCACATTTTAATGACCTTTTCATCATTTCCACGCTCATATGAGTTTAGAAGATATGTCCGAATCGCTCTATTACACGTTAACAAGAATTTCAACCGAAAAGGAGTAAAATTCCTTTATTATCTCGCATAATTATGCATAAGCAGTGATTTGAAATAGCGCCAAAATAATAAATTTGACTTTTTTGATTATGTGGCTAATTTGTTGAGTACATATGTACACCGGGGTAGGTAAATTTAGCACTAGGAAGAAGGCCAAGTTTAAAGTCTCGATTAATCCGCAAAGCTTTTTGTTGATCTAGGGAAAAAAGGTCCATCCAAAGTCACTTTAAACACAATTCCTATTAATAATGTATTAATACACGAATATGTATGTACATAATTACACATAATTAGCGACGGAATATCGACACCAATCAACTTCGTTAGTGGCTTTTTCAATTTGATCTCCATTTTGAGTACTTTACGTTTCGAATTTATCAGTTGGTAGACCCATCGCCCGGAGTGCCAAGGTTTCTGTGTTCAAGTCTAAAAAACAGCCTACGTGCTTGTTTAGTTAATTGTATTTAATAAAAGAAACGTATCATTTAACAGTAATTCACCAATAATTATTATTATTATATTATTGGATTTGAACAGAAAATAACGATGACTGATATTGTTAACTCCCGTGTACACTTCGAGCGAACCGAACTCGAAACCGAACAGAGTAGCCTCCCCTCCTACAAATTTCACGCCGCATCTTTTGCGGAATTTTAGACCAGAGGTACCACCGGTAATCGTTGTCTTCAAAATGTTTTCAAAAAATCTAAGTGGTACAATTCAAGACGGGGTAGCTAGCAAATGTCACTGAGGAGGAGTTCGATTTTTACTAATTAAGACAGATGTCTTACATATGTAAGCGTTGACCAGCATTTCCGGATAAACGTCTGCCGCAGATTTTGAGAAAACTTGCAGCCGAAAACTACAACCGGTAGCTTTTTGCTATGACTTTATTAGAAAACGCAAATAAACTTAGTTCTCAATTTTCAGGACGGAAATCGCACGAAAAATAGATAAAATTCTCTAATTTTCATCCTAAATGATCCGAGTTTACTAGGAAATTCTACCGGCCGTAGTATGCAGCAGGCTGAGGGACACACGCAGCCTTATTGTGTACTAACTCAACTCCAAAATGTATATTCCCAATGATTCGTCAACCTTAGTCTAGTGGCGCAATAACAGAGAAAACAAAATAATTTCTCATTCTTGAGAACTATATTATTAGCGATAGCTATGAGTCAAAATTGGCTCAAAATGGTGCACAGGAGTTAACCTTATACTCAGGTGGTACCAGATTTTTCCGCGAACTAAAAAATCAGCGGCCTCCGCAGTTAACCTATTCAAAATTTACCCGTCTCAGTGTATATGTTTTATGTTTCCCGATATCGAACTTTTTGTTCCATGTTGAAGCAATTGGGGTTCATAACGTATATATTTTCAGATAACTTCATCATCCTTACATATAATGGACCTACCAGCATGAATTCATGGACGCTTGGCACCACCGCCAATGAGTGAAAGGAATCGGTCATTAACCTAAACTGAAAGCATGTTTATATGCACTTGTATTATAATATTCCGCAGACTGCAAGAAATTTAATTTTAAAGAGCTAAAATTTCGCCGTGATGAGCTCCTGTGCACGATTTTCGCAAAGTAACCCCTGTTCGCCCTTCTGAGTCAATTTTAGTTAGTTGTGTGTTCCGGTTATCAAACTCACCCCATAGAAAAACCCCATGTTACTCCTAATGATCAATTTCCCGTTTTTAAGTGGTAAGTCAGGTGGTACTTCCAGTCTGTAAATTATCGTAAAAGATATTTTAGGGCAAACCGACCAGAAATTAAGACCGGAAGAGAATCTAAAACTTGAAAATACGAAATTTGCCGTTCACGAAATGGTTACGTTAGGGCCACTGGTTCGCTCGCAAACTTGATTTGGTCGTTTATGAATTATATGAGAAGATTTGTGCTATAGTTTACTTCATTATTCTAGATATTGAGTGTCGGCCTGTGTTGTTGAATTGAGAATAATGCTGGGCCCGATGTTATCCGTATTGCGAACTCAAATAAAAGAGATTATAGAGTTTGATAACGGAAGGCACAAATAATCGACTTTTCAATCTTGTCTTTTCCATCTGTCTGTCTTTCTCTTGTTTAAAATTCAATTTAAGCCAAACCGATCTTCCCCCAATATTTTATTCTTCTTTCGACGGTATTAGTGTCGTTGCAGCTAAATTTCTCCATTTTCGTTCGTTGACAAACAAGTCGCTTTTTGTAATGTCATCATGTTCACCAATGCCAACGGCCACTCAGCAAATAAATGGCCTACTATCACTATGTGCGTCGTAGGAAGTTCTCTCTCAAATATAGACTAATTCTGGTTTGTTTCCAACTGATAAACTTACCACATTCTCGACTTTCATACGTTTCTATAGCATCGTTAGTTATTGTTTGCTATTGTAATCGTTCTTATCATCTGTCTTATAGAACATCACATTATTTCCTTATTCCGTATCCCTCTAGGCAGTTATGTAAACGTTTGCCATTTGTTTTCTAGTACTTCTGTTGTAGTACTTGTGTAGTACTTGGGTCCGTCACGTTCTTGTCTAGCGAGCTTACTCCTTATGTAGCTACTACAATTAGTAGTTCTAAAATCAAATGTATACAAGAGGAGACAATCATCTAGGTATACTGCGCCATGATTCCCCTTCTTTTCATTGCCATTCTTTGAAATTTCTCTACTGATTCATATTAGCATTCAGACTTTAATTGCGTTTCTGGCTGTGGATCATGATAAGTTCCTTATCATATACTAGTCTTTGTTTTTCCATTTGTCATTGTGTTTCGCGGCTTTCTTAATGATAACTTTCTTCTGATCCATCACCATTCTCGTAAATCTTTCTTGCAAATCCTCTATTTTGTATGTCGCCCTTGGCATGTTCATCATTCCTGATGTATCTATTATCTCTGTCCTCCGTTGTGCGTAGCTTGTTTCAATGCTACCCGATGTTAGGTGATTGTGGAACGGTTCCGATTCATTAAGTCCAATCCAAATTGTCCTAACTCATCGTCATTTTATTTCCCACAGTTTTCTACATACACTATTTGTATGGACATTGTTATTTATTCTTGATTGTATTGTGGTAGTTTTCGCATCTTGCCTTCCCATATTATTGCACTGTCTCTTGAATATATGTGCTTTCTCATTCGTTTCAAAAGTTGTCCTCCTGGTTTCTCCGCATAAGACCTTATATTTTCAGTTCCCTTTTTTGTGAAGTGATGTTTCACTGTTCATCACTAGTCTTCTAGTATGTTATATTTCCCTAACACCTCATATTTCATACATCCCCAACACTATCATCGATATAAGTCTCTCCATAGGTGTCCTTAACTTAACTCTATAATTACTTGTCTGTTATTTTGAGCACCCGTTTTCCCAACACCTTTTGATTCTAATCATCTCCTAATCGCTCTCCTCTAAATCCCGATACATAGTAAATGATAAATTCTACTTCCTTCATAATATGATAAATACGTGCATAATATCACTCCCCATCTGCAATGCAGACTCAACAGCTACGGATTAGTAATCCATCCTAAGCCAAATATAAAGCCTACACTAGCAACATTTTGCAGTACTAATTTGATCCGCATCCTGTTGCTAGCATGTCTACTTCACTCAATTATATTTATACAACTACTGCTTGGCTTAATTGAGCTTATGCGTATTCGTTATGCGCGTACATCTATATTAACACTAACACAGATGTTATCATGGAAATCTTTCGTAGTCGCCGGATATAACTATCACGTGACAGGGTGCTCCATGAGTCACCTATCCTAATCTATTTTTTATTTCATATTTATTTCCGTTTCTCTCGTAAATTAAATACAAAAGAATTCGTATTTGTTTTACATATAATAATGGAGGATTTTGATTGGTTAACGTGTACTTTATCGATACGGCCCACACTTTTGTGGTTTGCGTATTAATTATTCTATAAGTACGCCTATGTTATCGTAGTTAGTCTGTTACCTACGGATTATGTCCTATATTTAATTATGATGAATAGACTTCCTGTTGTGGTCGTTATTCATTTCAATTTACTTTAACCTTATTCTAGTGAACCCATCAACCATGTACAGGTTAACAGTCACATGTGTAGTTGTTTACAGCAGTGCAATTAATATAATGCTTTACCATAACTCAAATAATCACGACATAGATTTTGGGGAATTCCAAGACGAAAAAACCTGTTGTTATCATTGATGATTGAACCCATGCATATTTCCCAGGACCCTGTTTTAGTGTTTCTAAGGCCTTCGACCCGTAAATTTCACGTAGAACTTTTAAACAATTGTTAGACCGGAAGCGACAGCTAAAAACCGGAAATTACTATTTTGAATCGCAGTTCACACCAAACTGTTTGGAAATGACATCTTAAAAAAATCAGTTTTTTTACAATTTAGGACCACTGTATCTTAGGAAAACGTCGAGCACCATTCCGCCTAGAATTCGATTGCGCTTATTTAACGGTACCCACCCAATGATCCGAATTTTTGACGGAAATGCCAATCGATCAATAATTTAGTTGAAGCAGCAAAATTGGCATCATAGTGCCATGTCTTCAGCGGCAGACTTTATTTTATCGATTGTCAATAACTTGAAAGAAGTATGATTATTCGCTCCTCTTATTTCGAGATTCCAACGATTGCGTCATTATTAGTTTTCTTTAAATAAGGGGATCACCGCTATTAACATCCCACTGATATAACGAAGATGCCCGAAATATTAGGCGGAATATAAGATTTGTTTTATTATTAGTAGTATTAGGTGGAATCCAGACCAAATACCCTAAATACGTATTTCTACGTCTACTCTAAGATACTATTTGCTTCTACGAGTTATAAAGCCCCGTAACCGTAACGGATTGGTCCATACCAATAATAATAATTCCCGAAGCCACTGAATACATGGCACTATAGTGCTTATTTTTTTATATCGATATCTTGACCAAGTTCGGAAGGAAATTTCGCATTTTTAATTTTTAGATTCATTTCCGGTAAACATTTCTCGTTGGTTCTACCGTAACATAAGCACAATAAGATTCTAAGCTATATTGCTTCTCGACGTTTTCCTATCTAGGACACAGCTGTATTAAATTCTAAAAACACGTTTTAAAGTGCCATTTCCTAAGCACGTGTAGGTACTTAAATGTTTTGAAGATACTTTCTCACTACGCGATTCAAAATAATCAATTTCCAATTATTGGCTCTCATTTCCGGAAGTACTTCCGGCAGTACATTCAACCACGTCTAGTGGTTGAACTACTGTCAACAAGGTCAGTTAACAGAATTTCAAAATTTTCGATCTCCACCATACCGTAATGTACCATACTAACCGTTAGGGTGTCCAGGGTGCCCGTAGGCTTTTACGGTTTGTAGTTTTCTTTATAATATACTGGTAATAAAAACTCTGCAAACAGTAGAATATTCCAGATCGGATGCAATCAGTTTGTTTATCGAAGTTTGCTCAAATTGTTTAACCAGATAATACTTGAACTTACGCAGTTTGTAATGTATGTGTAAACAGCTTTTACGAACAGCTTTGATTAATTAGTTAACTGACAGAAATGAAATATCTGTATTTACAGTCAATAAGCGATGAATAGAATTCCATTTATAAAATGTTATACAAAACCATATATCCTTTATTAAACCTCTCGGTAAATGGTTTCCGTTTGCAGTATTGAGCACAATGTGGAGGTTGCGTGAAAATGGGGGCGCTCTATAGCACTGGAAGTCGACTTAAATATATATATATATATAATATAGATTTAAGAGTATACAAAAAATGGTTTAAAATTAGGCTTTTTGGACTAAAACTACTACTGTAGTAAAACTCATGGAGATATTTTCAAAATGAAAATGCCATTACCACGACAACGGTATAGTCCTTAATCGTACAAAATTTTAAAACAATGCAATGTTTGCTTTTCCAGAAAATCGCAGACCAACATGATGAGCTTCAATTCGTCAGTAGCGTAAGTACACTGGGACCATGATGAATCATCGCCATATAATAGAAGGGTAGTTTATAATATCCGAGCCGAATTTCGCAATTCTACTTAGTTATATAGTAGTAAATATATATTACTACGTATACCAAAGTTATTCATATAATAAAAATGACCACCTATACTGTATTAATGACTCTGATATACATAGTAATATATATTTGCTACTATATAACTAAATAGAATTTCGAAATAGGCTTCGATATTAAAACCTGCTAATCTGCTTGCTCCATACTGAGCCCCGAGCACGCGTACGCTAATGGCAACTGAACCTCATCATGTTCGTCCGCGATTTCTGGAAACGCATATATTGCATTGTTTTGAAATTTTGCACGATTAAATATTGTGTCATTTCAGCGGTATTTTGATTGTTGAAATACCTCCTTGGGTTTTAACACAATAGTAGATTTAGTCCAAAGAGCCTGATCTTAAACCATTTTTAATATTCTCTTAAATCTGTACTATATATAATATCATATGCACTTAATTGGAACAAACCTTTTATATCGTTGGTCAATTAGTTTAATCCGTATTCAGTGCTATGGAGAGCACCGATTCTCGAGCAACCTCTGCATTGCGCTCAATACCGCCTATGAACAAGATTTACCGAGGGGTTAAATATAGGATACATTTGAAAATTACTGCAATTAGACGTCGTGGAAAAATATATTATTGTTTACTACTAATATGGACGTATGCCAATTTGTGCCAATGACAATGAGTTTTTTTTTTCAAGGACACCCTACAAGTTGAATGTGTAATTCTAATCAGATGATCTAGTACGTTTTTAGATTCTTGTTGCTCATTGGACGATTAAAGGTGCTCGATAGGACTAAATGAACGGAATGCACTTAATATGATACAATCGGTTTTGCTTTACATTCCTATCCCCGCCCTTAACATGTGTTTATATTAACCCGTGCGATCCACCGGGCTACCATGAGGCATAGACAAAAATCTGACCTTTAGAACTGCAAGAAAAATTACGGAGACACTCCCAAATCAAGGCTTCTTTATATAATAAATACAGTCAGCTAAAATCATCGGCTTCCATAATTAGACTTAAGCCTCTTTTTGAGCCTCTTTTTTACCTGTTTATAAAAAATCTAACAGTGATTGTAGTGATCTAATACATCTTCACACAACTTGTCTGCTTAATAAAATATTTCACTTAAATGAATATGGTTAAATATATTAGTTATAATACATCCAATGAAATGGGCGAATCACAGATCGATTCGATAGTGATACTAAAGTTACAATTTCCGGGAGTTTAGATAGGTCTAATAAACCGTATATTTCATTCTGTCCGTACAATACGGCCATGTAATGGTAATATAATATCCATGGGGAAAGATACGTGTTTACATAACAGAAAGACCTCAAAGTTACTCCTATCGCTACAAAATTAAGTTAGTCAAATAATGGTAAAATCTTTACAACCATACACAGCCATTGTCACATAATGACAGAGTTGACGAAGTGTTCCCGCTTATTTTTTTACAAGAGGGTTTTTAAACTCCCAATATCACTTAGCTAAATTATAATATATAACCAACGATTTTACGAGACAGACTGCGATACAAAATAACGTTTTAATTCAAGAATGATAAACTATTAAAAAAGCATAAACGGGTTGATAAATTGGAGAGCAAGATTAGGCGCCAAGCAAATTGTTTATTAGTTTATTGTTTCTTAATTAAAAATAAAATAATAAACGGGTTGTTAAATTAGAGAGCAAAATTAATGCTAGCAAAGCTAATGTTTTCCAGGAGTAGATTCTAATTTCGGCTAACTCTAACCCCGAGAGTTAAATCCGGTCAGTTTTTTTTGAATAGTGGTCCTTTTCGTTTTTAGTACTCCAAGAATAGTGGCCATTTTGGTTTTTATGTAGAGTATTAGCTCCACATTTGTTGGATATTGGGACCAGGTTGACATTATCATCAGGATTTGATATATGAAAAGCCATTATAGTATTTGTTTTCCCAATAAGTATTTAAAATAACAAGGCCCGGCCAGCTATAATTATATTTAATTTGCACTTCCATTGCGTGACTTAAGCACAATACAAAAACCATTCGAGCAAAGAAAACCTCGTGTAATCAAATAAGGGTCTTTACATAGGTGCATTGGACCATTACTTCTTAAGTTACATAAGGGTGCAAGGTGAGATCCGAACTTCGTTCGCACAAATACGGTAGTAAATCGCCGAGTTTTCGGTTACGTTCGGTTACTCATTACTACAGTGATGTTGGGAAAATTGTCCAATCGTATATTTTCTTCTCGATCGTCTCACCAGAAAATCAATGAATAGTTTTTAATAAAATGTCTACCATTTGAACGGTGA
>SCLF01396592.1:0-15704 GCA_004367975.1 Mesochordaeus erythrocephalus
AATGTAAAACTTTGATCGTGAAGTGAAACTCTATAACATATCAAATTTTAAGGGTATTTCATAGATTTTCGCATAGACCCGTTAAGCCAAAAAATGAGATTTCGTGAAGTTTGTCGGATTTGCTCGAAAGTGGGCTTACAGCAGGCGGCATGACTCAAGCTCCAATTCTTCTCAGAGGACCGACCCGGAATTCTTAACACGTGACCAGTTATAGGCCCACAAAGTTATAGCCCAAATTTTCAAACAGTTACAAAATCACGGTATTTTAACTTTTCGGTCTTATTATGAGTAGTATGTTCACGAAAAATTTGACTCAAAAAGATCCGGTAGAAGTACCTAATACAGGAAAAAAATTTCCATTTCGACAATGTGACTTTCGAGGTCCATTACTTTAAAATAAATAATCCCAGTATGTTTGCGATACTTTTGTTGGATGTTCAGGGAGCTTATTAATCTAGCACGATTTAGCTTGGTGAGCTGCCATACTCCCATGAATTAATATTAACGTTTAAAAATAAATGTCTTTTTGACATGTCTGTCTTTAGACACCCTGCAACTAGATTCGTAACAGCAAGAACTACGTCTCGTTACAAGTTCATATGCCGTTTCGAGGGGGGAGGGGATCACATCTGACAAGTGTGTGTTGTTAAGCTAGGTACCTAGAAAATTTTGGACTTCTAGTCATATATTTGAATGAAATTTCACGTGATAACCCGTTACATTCGGATTTGTCATACTGTAAGCAATATTAATTCACCACCGATATTTCGCTCGGGGTATCCACGGGTTAACCAAGCCAAGCCCAAGTTTATATAAATATTCCTATGAAAAAGTACTAATTACATGGTTCATATTAAGACATACGTGTTATGAACGTAAAAATTATTTAACCATATTTTGTTATAAAAATGGAGAATTTCCGTTTTCCTTTCTCATTGAATGAATAGGGAAACACGAGCTTGTTAGCAGCATAGAAAAATGTTTGAACTGAAAAAGCTCGAAACTGGCGGTACTTGAAAAATTCGACATCTGTTAAAAAGATAACATAACATCACCAACGTTATACACGTCTATATTTATCAAGTTTAAATGTGGTCGCCAACAATTTGTTTTCCTGGCAGTTATAGAATTTTCGATTCATGTGTGATACGAAAGGTTAGCACTTTCTCATTTCGATTTGCGATCGAATTTTTGCGGTAAGGCGAAGGTTATTTTTTATGGATACACTTTTTATCGTAAATCCAAAAATGATATCAAAACATTTCAAGAATTTCAAAAATCTGGAACTACTGGGTATGCAATAAATTCGAAAAGATATACGATCATAGGGGTAATTATACTGGGTTTACATCTATGTGAAGGACATAAAGATGAAACTGCCAAGAAAAAGAAAATCTGCGGCGACAAGATAGATGAGGACCCGAATGATCCTCGAGTCACGGTTGTGAATAATGTTACCGGTGAAAGGCTAGAGGGCGATGCAGCGCCACGCCAGTCACAACTGGATGACTTTCTATCTTCTAATGATGCTTGGCAAGTCCTAGATACCAATGAAGATAAAGGCGAAGATGAGCAACTAACGGAAGAAGAAAAAATGCTTAACGCTACGGAAAAAACTTCAACAAAAGCTGATGTCGAGGATGAATATGAGGCAAAAATTCAAAAGGATGGTGAAACTTCGTACTACCTCCAAGCTCATGGTATTCAAGAAAAAATTCAACACCAGCCGAAAATGTAAGCTTTACAATCAACCATGATTGAAATTATTCTGACGAATATCTCCCAGACAACTATTTAAAAGAATAACCCTCTGGAAACTAAAAGTTTCAAAACGGTTGATGATAAAATTTAATAATATCCATCTCTAGAATTATAAATCCTATTTTTACCTTGTAATTTTGCCCGCCAGCTGTATTGCATATTACGGCGGCTTGCATTTACAGCAGGCTGTAGTCATTACTAGTGAATTTTGATCATTTTTGGTGATTACAGAATTATATCTACTTTCGGTACGAATTTTTTTGCAACAATCATGTAATTGAGAAGGCTTCTTTGAATCTTATATTAAACGTCAAAGAAATACACGCAATTTCTATCATTAATACTATTACGTCCAGATCAGATATAAGATATATGTATCAAATTTTAGGCGTAAATGCTGCTCGATGTTTTCCTATCTAAATCACAGCTGTTTTAAATCGTAAAAAGGATCTTTCTGTGACATAAAAATTTCCGGTTTTAGTTCACACTTCCGGCCTAAATTGTTGCACTCAACGATTCAATCAAACATTCAACGACTTGCAAGGAACGTTTAGTTAACTGGGAATAGTTGCTTTATCCTAGTAGTGTTATAATGTTTCACTATTACCATACCGACAATAGCTAATTAAAAGTTATTCTATCGTTATTTCATCAACATACGATTATAAATGCGACTGATATGGTTATAGTTTTGAAATAGTCCTGAAATACGACATCTTAGTTATTCGATTTGACAAATCAGTTGATGACACCCTTAATGGGAATACAAGACAAATTACTGAGGATGACCATGAAACTCGGAACAGAAGTCGTCTCAGACCAATTTCTTGAAGCTAAATGCTGAAACAGCCTAGTAATCTATCAGAGAATCAAAAGTGGTTCCAGAAGAACTGCTATTAGTCACATTAGTTGAATGAAGATATTCACGCTTCACTCCAATCAAGCGGAAATTGTTTACTATCGCGACGCGAATCTCGATAACATTGACCAATCAGCTCACTGATCTAAATCGCCAACGGTAACTGGTGTTTCGATCTTAATTATTTATTTGAATTATCTCAACCGTTTTTCCTATGTCATCACTACGCATAGGCCCAATTATCTTTGGTCTGATTATCTGTTTTTGACTTGCTGCGATTTTATTGACCTGCATTTTGTCGCTTAAATTCGTCGTTTAAATTCGAAGGAAATCGTTTTAAATACTTCGGAATGCCATTTGGACTGCCAAAGGCACCGGCAATTTTCCAGCTGGTAAATCTGATTGTGATCAATTATATAAGAAAATGGGGGTGATGGCATCACTATACCTAGATGACAGACTGTTCTTGGACACAGAAGACGCAGTAGTAGGAGAAGTCGAAAGGAAGGTGCCGTTAAACTGTTACATGGGTGTAATGTTGATAATAGCAACAGGAGGATTTATATCCTTGGATAAGTCAGTAATAGACCCGCAACTCGAGATGCAATTCTTAGGTATGAAACTAAATACCAGATTGGGAACGATCGAGGTACCGGAGAGTAAGTGGCTGAAGTTTCTTCATCTGTGCAAAGAGATCCAAGCCAGTGAAAGTTTTCATCTCAAAAGGTTAGAGCGATTAAGGGGGATAGCGGTGAGCTTTCAGGTGGCCTGCAGCAAGATGAAGTGCTACATACGTCAGATGACGAGAGTAATAGCACAGGCATACAGAACAGACGAAGAATGGCCAAAAAACGATAAGGAACTCAAGAAAGAGTTGCAAAAGTGGCAAGCGTTGGACTATCTTAAAATCAAAAAGTCATGGTTGCCAAGAGAAGCAGAGAGTCTTCAAAAAACATGGTGTTGTTCACAGACGCATCACAGGCAGCAGCGGGTTATTGCTGGTTTACTCGGCAGGATAATACCCAGGTGACGAGATATTTTACGGAGAATCAGCAAGGCTGGGCGATCCATAATAAAGAAGCATACACGATTTTGTTGGCCTTGATAGATCTGCAGGATGAGCTGCAAGGGAAAAAAGTAGCGATCTTCTGCGATAACCAAAGTTTGGTGTACTCATATAAAAATCTGGGCAGTTCGAATGAGCAGTTAAATGGAATAATGACAAAAATCTTTGAGCTGACGCATAGAGCAGTCATAGAGTTCAGCATTTATTGGATCGCGACAGAATACCAGCTGGCGGATGCGGCATCACGCAGAATAAATTGGAACGAGGAGTTCATGCCACAACAAGTGTTCAACAGATGGCAAAAGGAGTTAGGGCTGGTATTCACTATGGATGCAATGGCAACAGCAGAAAATGCAAAATGCAAAAAATTCATCACATGGCAAAAAACAGAAAGAGCATGGGGAAAAGACTTTTTTAATATGACGGATGAAGAGTTAGAAGGAGAAGTGGTGTACATTTTTCCACCAAAAAATATCTTGGCGAAGACGCTGGGACATATCAAATATCGGTTGGCGAGAACCAAGATAGTCATAGTAGGGCATATTTTCATAGAATGGCCATTGGCGCTGATAGCCATGATTAACACAAGGGCGAATGGCATGGGTTGCCAGCACTGACGTTGATACCATCGGAAGAAAAGAATATTATAGGAACAACGAAGTTGTGTGGTTCGTTCAATGTAATGCCACAAGCAACGTTTTGGTTGTGTTGGAACTGCTGAGGAAGAATATGCAAGCACAATTGTGCCAAGTAAGGTAGGAGGAAAGTAAATCTATAAATCATATAGATAAAAGATGTCGGGTGAAGAGGACATTGACGCGATAGCGATCGGAGTGATGCGTGATATAAGAGATAGACACCTGTAACGGGCCAAGAAGGGCCTGTCAAAAGAAGTGAATGTGACACAAGACGTAGAAAGCAAAAGATTAAAAGTCAAGCAGGCCTCGGAGAACAACGTAGGAGTAAAGGACTTGATTGAGCGAGCCCGAGATAGATCAAAACTAGCTTTAGAAAAAGCAGAAGTAGTGGAAAATACCCTAGCGGAGATGATAAGCCGACAGCAAGAGCTAAAAGAGGAGCAGTGCCACAAAGCTCGCGAGATAAGAAGATACTGGGGATTAAAACCCAGGATCTATTGGATAGGCAAACAAAAGCCAGTAAAAATACGTTGGCAGTGCTTTCCAGCTTTGATAAATTTCAAGAGAAATTGAAAAAACTCCATGCACAAAAGGACAAGTCGTTAACGAAAGTGGGAGGAGAATTTCCTATCGTAAAGAGAGGATCTCAATTCTTTCAAAAATGGGTTTCGGCGCCAGCATACCTGGACAACTTACTTCCGGATCGGGAGAACTATAAGGATTTATATCTGTTAATTTACAGAATGCTGGTAGACGATCAAGAGCAACCGGATCATGAGAAGTGGGTAGCACTGCTCAGACGTTATTACCAGAGTTTTCCAGAAGATTATCAAGTATACACAACATTCGTTTCGGCGACAATGGCGGACTTAGAAAAGCAAAAAATGTCAGTTAGATATACGCGAAAACGGATATGTTAGTATCGGATGCAACTGTGGAAGCATCGAAACACCTGGGCCGGATGAAAGAATTGGCATACGGACCGTTGCGGTATAAAATGACGGAGATACACCGGCAGGAGGCTCATGGCGATGAGATACGTCTTAAAGTGGAGAGTTGCCGCATAAGAAATTTCAATTACTGCATAATAAGGAAGAGAAACCACGATATGTGGCAAAAACACCGGCAAAAAAGGAGTCATATAGAAAGTCATACAGAAGTACGACCCCATACAAAAGAGGTGATAACAGTAGAGGAGCGTATCGCGGACCCAGAGGGTCAACAAGACCGAGCGGAAATTATCGAGGAAACTACCGAGGAAATCAGGGTTTCCAAGGAAGCTCAGAATCAGCACGACAGGTAGAGAAGGTCGTCAATAAAGACAAGAATGTATACCAACAAAGAAGTAAGTCGGTTTCAGCGAAAGGGAAAAACAATCCAAAAGTTTGGAACATTCCAAGTGAAGAAATTAAGCAAACGGTAGAGATACTTAATTTGAATAATTAAGGTTGAATCACAGACGTTAAAGGAATGGCGGCGACTTAATGTGAATTATGTGTTCCCTGACAGTTCAATTGGACCAAGACAATGGCAGGATATGCGAACTAGGAAAGTAGGAAAAAAGAAGTTCGTACACCTGGAGATACGGATGTCAAAAGCGAACCTAATGGGAAATAGGAGAGAAGCACTCACGCTGGTAGCAGCAAGAGAAGCTTCTTGGGATTGCCCAGTAACAGCACTACACAGGTGGTGGGCATATAGAGGAAGGCCATCAGATGGCTTTATATTTTTTAAAACGGATAGGCCTTCAACGGGGGATACTTTCCAATTCCAAGTTAAGCAGAAAGCAAAAAATTTGGAAATGAAAAAAGTTCCGGGGAAACATACGGGCAGAAACTCCTGTTGCGTCACACTACTAGCGTTAGGGGCGGATGCAGCAAATGTTACACGGCATCTAAGATGGTTTAGGAACAGTGACATGCTAAATTCATATGCAGGGCTACATCTTACGCAATTAAATTCGGCGCCAGCAATGATGCTAGCGCGGAATTTAAGAAAAAATCAGTTGAAGATTCAACAGTCAATTCTGGATTAGGAATTAAAAAAGGAACTAAACAAATATTTAATTTAGAAATGACGGAGGTTAGAGACACGACTACCTACAGGTTCAGCAGCTACATATAATCGAGCTTGATTAGCCGAACGGCGGAGGTCAGACCAATGGTAAGGTTCCTACTCCAAATGGCGATCGAAAATAAAGAAGAAAGGTCTGAGGACTACATTCTGGCCATACGGTTGGCAAAGCTGTGCCTCTTGGGCTCAATCACTTTGGAGCACGTCATTCCAATGACGTTCGGTTCGTTTGGAGAGTTTCCACAGAAACTGAGAGATCTTAAAATTCTGTATGGCAAGTTGCCTGACACAGATCACCTGGATATAAAATTAGAGTGGCAAGAAAACCGGAACTGTTTGACAATAACTTAAAAAGACCGTTACATTTCAATAGACTGGAAGACGAGGCGGCAGCTATGCTGCGACTCTGCTACAAGGAGCAACAATGCGTGGCCCACATGATCTATTTAACGACGAAATGGGAAAATTGACAGATTAAATTACTGCACTGAGACACAATAATGACCAAAGATTAAATCATTGAGAAGCTGCTATCAGAAAATGTCTGGAGCTTGCTTAAAAATTGCTTGCATATGAGAAACAGGAGGCAAGTGGGCAAGTATGATGTTTATTAATGATCCAACAGGTCATAAGTGGCAGGAAGGGTATGAAGTGCATGTTGTGTAATTAAATATTATATTTTTCAAGAAAACGAAGTTGAACTTCGTATTCAAAATGGTTATTCTCGTCGTCCATAAAAACGAGGAATCCACAATTTGAAAAAGGTAATGCATAATTAAATAAACATGATGCAAATACGGTGTCCTGAGCAAAAAGGGGTGTTGAGGAGGTTGCCGGTCTTAAATGGTGACATAGTAAAAAACTTCAAAAAAACCACATGGACTGCTCTAAGAATGGAGTATCAATAACCGATTAAGTCGCAGTCAAAAAAACCAATGTTTAGAGTGCGTTGCTTCAGGTTATTTAAGGAAAAAGGATTACTCATAGGGTAGGATGGGGTCATGATGATCTTAAATTTTAGGCAAGAACCAATCAGAACTCAGTACCCCGATTCCTTCGAACGATAACGCAGATTTGGTTCTTAACTAATTACTATGTCCTCTAAAAACAGAGGGGGAGTTAAATCGCAAATGTGGGCCGAAAAGGCAAAAAAATTTCTACCGCCCTCCGCCCAGTATCAAATAACCTCAAGTACTACGCAAAAAAGCCAATGTTTAGAGTGCGTTACTTCAGGTTATTTAGGGAGTTAAAAATTGTCTAAAATTATTATAACGTTAACGACCAACATGGAATTTACGCAGTGATTGACATGAGTTATTTCAGGCTTATCGGTGGTGTGTTGAAACCGTACCAAATGAAGGGTCTTGAATGGCTTGTGTCACTATACAACAACAATTTAAATGGAATTTTGGCAGATGAGATGGGCTTAGGTAAAACAATACAGACAATTGCTATGATTGCCCATTTGATAGAAACGAAAAATGAAAATGGTCCTTATATTATCATTGTCCCTCTTTCGACACTTTCGAATTGGGTGCTCGAATTCGCTAAGTGGGCTCCTACTATAACTGCTATTGGTTACAAGGGATCACCAAACACTCGTCGGGTTCTCGCTCAACAAGTAAAAACATCAAAGTTCAATGTTCTCATCACGACTTATGAATATATTATCAAAGATAAGCCAGTTTTATCGAAGGTCAAGTGGAAGTTCCAAATAATTGATGAAGGTCATAGAATGAAGAATCATCACTGCAAACTTACACTTGTTCTGAATACGCACTATATGTCACCCCATAGACTTTTATTAACTGGTACACCACTGCAGAATAAGCTTCCAGAACTTTGGGCTCTACTCAATTTTTTACTACCATCAATATTTAAATCTGTTTCCACTTTTGACCAGTGGTTTAATGCGCCATTTGCGGCGTCTGGCGAAAAAATCGAACTAAATGAAGAAGAGTCCATTCTAATTATTCGACGTCTTCATAAAGTCCTACGTCCATTTCTCTTGCGTCGATTAAAGAAGGAAGTTGAGACGCAGCTACCTGATAAGGAAAGTACTATACATTAAATAACTGCTATTTGAACCGGTTATATATTTTCCGTTTTGTGGTAAGGGCTTGGTTCATAGTACTTGAAAGGTTGAACACATCATTCGCTGTGAAATGTCGTCACTCCAACGACAGCTTTACAAGCACATGAAAAGTGGTTACATGCTTGTTGATGAAAACGATAAGAACAGAAAAGGTTAGACTTTGAGTCATGTGTAATAAACAGATAATTAGGCGGAGGTGGAGCCAAGGCTTTGATGAACACTATAATGCAGCTTCGGAAAATTTGCAACCATCCATTTATGTTTGAGCATGTTGAAAGGGCTTGCGCCGAGCGAATGTATGGCCAAGGAATAGTTTTAGCGATCATTTACTGTTATTCATTTTCAAGATTTTTGTTGAGAACTTCTAATGTATGGCTGATCTGGCCGGTCAAAGACATTGTAAGCTACCAATAATTAAGTTATTACACATGTCGGAAATATAGTTCGGACTCCGTTGGTCTGGCAGCTTACCGAACTAAATTGTACTAGATTAAGTAGACCCCAGGGTATCCAATAAAAGCATCGAAAAAATACTCGATGGACCTCGAAATCCACATTGTTCAAAAATGGACAAAATTGACTTTGGCCGTTCTAAAATTTAGTTTTTGCCCAGTTGTAAAAATTATCCCAAAGAATGTTCACGAAAAATTCGAGTTGAACAACTGCTTAAAAACTAAATTTCAGAACGGGAAAAGTCAATGTTGTCCATTTTTGAACAATGGTACTTAATAAATAATCGGAGTAAGTTTTTTTAAGGGCCTTTTTCACGGTCTTTAAGTGGGGGTGGGCGGGGTTAACTGTACAACGCCGTATAATTTGGATATTCTGGGAATAGCAAGGAAAAAGTCAATAAGACTCACTAAGCCTTGTTAACCGATCAGTTGTTACCTGGAATAGGGGGTGGGGTGGACGGTTTTAACAGAGGTGTTATATTTGCACCTCTAATATAATATGTACCAAAGATATCACACCTGCCTCATTATATACTAATCCGCACCTAGATGCCTATTCTCCACTTAGCTTTCTAATGGTAACAATTTCATTAAAAAATATTTATTCGTTTTAGAACGACGGAAACGACAAGCGTGTTTATACCTGCCTCAAATGAGATATCTACCGGAAAATGCGAAATGGTATCTACTACCTTCGATAGATTTAACCTAGATACGCAATTTTAGACCCCATTTTTAGTATTCGGAAAGTCTCATATCAGGCACTTTGATTTTCCGTAACCTATCTATAATAAACCAAAATAATTCACCAAGTTCGTGTTATAATTTTGCTTGCATCATACTGCACTCTACCTCACTAGCATGAATAGCGATACTATTATTTGGTTTAGTTTTTAGTGTGTAAATTCTTTGGTATTAACGATTTGATACAGTTTGACTGCAATTTTAAGGTAGTTCTTCGAACAAAGATATCAAATTTCGTAATTGTAATTCGTATTCACTTCTATTTCTGAATTGCTACGCTTTCAGCCTAATGTATTTTGCTTCATATCATACACAACTGGTCGGACGTTTCTTTCGATCGTCCATTTGAGTACATGAGTCAGTTTGTGGTCCGTTTCCTGTTTCGAATAAAGTCGTTTGACATAATTCAGCGCGCATTTTACATGATAAGCAGAGTCTAGCTATACATAGTGCTAGTGGTGAATTGGCCTTTGTATCTTCCTTGATACCCATTTGAAGGTTAAATCGCAGAATGCTTTAATTTCTTTCAAATTCATGACTATCATTAGTTCAATGCAGCTGCTGAACACGTATCTGTCACAAAATTGTGCTTCGTTAATTCATAAATAATTTAATAATTAACATAATACTGTAATAGAGCTTGCTGAATCCGCAGGCAATGCTCCTACAGCTTAGCCGACGGCATTTCTGCTGGGGAGTCATCCACTTTAGCAAAATGTAACGCAGAGTACGAATTTAGCATCTGGCAATATCGCGTCCATTATAAGTGTCGTGTTACTTCTACTGCATTTAGACCTAGTCTTAATACGGTGACACAGGTATACCGTCCCGTATATTTACCCTGCGTAATTTCCCAGTTTACATGTCGGGCTTTTCGCTTAACTTGAAAATGACAATTATCACCATTTGGCAGTATATGTTTTTGAAAAAATCAAGCCAGTAGTTAGAAACCGTCGGAAAGACTCGACAGGACGATCCCAATAATTCCACCGAGGAAAAAGTAATAGCCTCCCTTTATATTTCCGCAAAAAATGCTTTAAACATACTACTGTCAATATGTATAAAATTCTTAGTAAATAGTGTATTTATTCTGCGACGCTAATTATTCTGGCATAGGTCTCTTGTTAGATGTCTCAATTTTCGCCGTTTAATGGTGGGTGCTTGTCGGAGTCGTGCCTTCGTCATTACTGCTATGCTTGTTTTATATTTACTTATTCAGCAACAAACAGCAGTTTTGTTCAACATCCAGTGTTATATTTTGCATAAGCAAATTCTTTAAACTTTCACTTGCACTGGATGAGGATTCGTTGTTCGAGCTTACATGTATTATTATTGAATTTCCCTTGATCCAATTGCATTATTCGTAAAAGAAAATTCTTCTCGAAAACGACTCTATTCCTTCAGCAATTGTTACTCGACCTTAATTATTCATTTGAAGAATTTCAAATATCAGTCCCAAATTGATCGTTATTTTGCGTATTGACGTTTTTATTTATTCTATAATAATTTGTTCCCCGAAATGATAGCCGTGAGACCCCTTTTTTGTTGCTTCTACGTGCATTTTGCTTACGAGTGTGCTCGATTTTCCATGCTGCTGATTTTGGCACGTATTTCTGTTTGTCTGCTTTCTTGTGCCTCTGCTTTGTTAATGTCTTACATTCTAAAGCGGAGTGGCTCACATGTCATTTTGTTGCCAAGATTAGAAATATTATGTGCTTGTAATATCATACATGCTCTTGAATATGATTTTTTCTCTATCAAAATCAGCAACGGTGCTGATCACGAAGTGTTCATAATCCAAATAGTTGTCCGGCAATGCCCTTACATAACGAGTCAGCAAATCGACAATTTCTCGTGATCACGGGTGTCTAGCTATTCAACCAGGTAAACGTGTTTAAGGTTCTCCCGTTCGGGGAAGATATCGTCAAAGTAAGCTGGCCCTGAAGATCACTTTCGAAAGTACTGAATTATATATTCTGTTGTTGTGTGCAAACTAATAGACTGCTGTCATAATTCTCTTCCTTTTTAATTACTTACAGTATTTGTAGTATCTATTTTGTTCTAACTTCCCTTTGTTCGCTTTCAGAGCAACCTGTTGTATCACTTTTACTATTCTCCATCATATCCCGTTGACAAAAGATGGCTTCGGAATTCTTTATAACTTTATCTGGTCGGTCAAAATTTTAAAGCATTAGAACATTATTTTATTCTAATTTCTAATAATCAGTCCAAATGAGAACCTCCATGATTTGTTCGTCCATTTCGGTTACAAAAATAGTCATGGGATCTTACGGCCAAAGCATTATTACACCGAATGCGATATCCTTCAATTGTTCTATTTTTTGTAAGTATAGTTGCTTCTTCAGCAATCTCTCCATTGCTTCAAGTGTGCCTCGGTTCCTTGCTCATTTGATCAAGTCTTCACCCAATTGGGTACGTCAAATCCGATTCATCACACACTGATATCTGAATTCACATAGCGTTCCCGAATCTGACAGTTATCCTGACAGAATCCAAGGAGTACACACCTGGCAAAGGAGGTTCTGTCCATAACTCCTCAACTGTGCGTAATGTTCGATTTTATGCTAGAAATAAATTTGTTGTTGACAACTTTTGCCAGTTTTTAATTTCTTGTCATAAACATTATACAAGTGTAACCATACACTCGTCCGTATTCCTTAGTTTACCACCAAAATGTTTATTTTTCGCAACAAGAAATTTTCCGCAAAACTGCTTTTGCCAATTTTTAATTTACTCAAGATAGCTACTAGAGGTTATGTTTCGAATCTGCTCTCAAAATGTCCAAAATTACACGGCGTCTTATAGTTGACCCCTCCCCCCTAAAGACGACGTGAAAATAACCAAAAAAGTGGGCTTATTCGACGCGACATGACCCGGCTTCATTTCTTCTCATAGGAGTGACCCCGATTCCTAACCCGTTATGTAGTTACAGTCACTAGAAGTCACAAATGTGAATAAGTTTTTGGGTGTTATGTTGTAATTCTAGTACATTTGGTAATAATCCATAAGTCCCTTGGCAGGTCTCATTGCTCTTTTTATGTATTTTGGGCATTTATTTAGGTATGTGTATAGTGTATGATAAGACAGTATTACGAGGCAGTGCATTACGTTAGTGTAGTAAGGCAGTGCAGTAAGCAGTCAACTTATAAAATAGAAGTAGAATTTAGTCCCAACCATTAACTGGCCAACTTTGTGGATTTCTTCGGAACTCAGTGTACACGCTACTTTGGATTTAGATCTCTTGATTTTACTAAATGGCTTCTCGACAAAGGAAGCGTTGTTGAAGACACTGATGACACGAGTACAGTTTCTTCGCCATGTGTATCGACCGACGAATTTGGTTCCATGTATGCTTGAATTGAGCGCATGCTATCGTGGGTTCCGAGACTATCAATCTTCTGATGACTTGTATCAATTAGTTGGTCATCTGCGAGCCCAGTGATTTCAAATGGCTTATTCGCCTCTAAATGATCGAATAAATTACTTTTAATGAAGTGAATCGAACACTTTTCAGCAAGCGAAATTGTCAGCTGACTGCTCCCAACCAAATACTGTACTCTGGCGGAAACACTTGTATCTGACGTCATTCCAGCACTCCATAATTTCAAGGAATTCATAGACCAGAAAATCTATCAGTCGCTTTTCCTGCAGTTTTTCACGCAAGCTTTTTGCACATTTCAGAAAGATACTATCCTTCACAATATTTCACTTTCTATCTATCCTTCACTATAACTTAAGCAGAATCAATTGTTGAATCAAACCCTAAAACATATCAAATCGTAAGGGTATTTGATAGATTTTCACATAGACCCGTTATGTAGCTAAGTCAAAAATGTGATTTGGTGAAGTATGTCCGATTGGCTCGAAGGTGGGCTTGTTCGACGCGTCATGACCAAAGCTTCAATTATTTTCAAAGGACCGACCCAGAATTGTTAACACGTGACTCAGTTATAGGCCAATAAAGGTACAAATTCTCAAAAAATGACAAAAAAAGGATTTTCACCTTTTTGGGGGTTAACTGTACGACGCGGTATAATTTTGAATATTCTTGATTAGACTCACGAAGTCTCATTAACCGATGAGTTGGGCCATAGACCCCCTAGTGGGGCCATTTTTGACACATGTGTACAAATTATATATTCCGGCACAAATCTGACTCACCAACATTACAAATATTTAACTGAACTCCAGCTATATACGGTAAAACTTTAAAAGGTTATAATCAATGTGAAGGGGAAGGATTGGTTCGATCAGCCGGTAAATTTGAACTTTTGCAACGAATTTTGCCCAAACTCAAAGCAACCAACCACCGGGCTTTAATCTTCACGCAAATGACTCAAGCTATTTTAATTATGGAAGATTATTTCAATTCTTACGGGTACAAATACCTACGTTTGGATGGGTCTACTAAGGTGATTACATACTATTTGTATATATTCATATTATTATTATATATAATAAAGATATACAGTTTTTTACTATATTTTATAACTCAATAAACCAATATTAGGCTGATGACCGTGGTGAGCTTTTGAAAAAATTCAACGCCAAAGGTTCTGAATATGACGTTTTTGTTCTATCAACACGTGCTGGTGGCCTTGGCTTAAATCTCCAAACAGCGGACACTGTTATTATTTTTGATTCGGATTGGAATCCTCATCAGGACATGCAAGCACAGGATCGTGCACATCGTATCGGACAGAAGAATGAGGTCAGAGTCTTGCGCTTTGTCACCTCAAACTCAGTTGAAGAAAGGTATTTTCAAATTATTCATTATTTAATTAAATAATTTTTAAATTTAACTATTTTCATTTTTTAAATGAAATAGAAGTAGAATTAAAACTAAACTCCCGTAAACAGTTATTTGAATACTGAAGTAATTCTCAGTAAATATATTGCTCTTGCAATTTTAAACGAAAGGCGTTAATATCAATTAATTAACGGATGAGGATTTAATTATGTATTTTAACTCTTCCGTTAAACTAATCAACTGAATAATTGGACTACATATGTTGACCACAAATTTTGACTACATATTTTAATCACATATTTCCAACACATATGTTTTACCATATATTCTTACATCCCTTTTAGAATTCTCGCTGCCGCACGATATAAATTGAATGTAGACGAAAAGGTAATCCAGGCTGGAAAATTTGATAACAAATCGACTGGTACGGAACGGCGCCAAATGCTCATGGATATTATTGCACAAGAAGGCATGGATGAAGAAGAAGATGAAATACCAGACGACGAAACAATTAACATGGTTAAATTTTATTATTTATATTAATGAAATTAAGAACTTTAATAGATGTTGGCAAGGAGTGAAGACGAGTTTATCAAATTCCAAAAGATGGATAACGAGCGAATTATGAAAAATGCTGGTAGACCAAGATTAATGGAAGAGTGTGAATTACCAGAATTTTTATGGTAATTAGAAGGAAAAAGAATTTGTAAAACTTTGAAAATTTCAGCAAAACGGAAAAGGAAATTCAGATGTCGGAAGATCAAGCAGAAAAAGACCGTCTTTATGGAAGTGGTGCCCGTAAGAGAAATGAGGTATTTTAGTTATCATCCGTTTCCACAATACTGTATAGCTAAGAAACTTTGATGCGATTTCAATATCCTCGTAATATTTTGTACATTATTTTTAAGTATATTTTAAATGATATAATTTTAAAATTAGTTCTTAATATAATTTTGTATAATCAAAAGGGAGCACAGGAGTTAATGACACGGTCCTCTTGCGTAATCACTGAAGTAATAACTTGTATCTCTATTTTAATATTTATTTAACTTCTGTTTTAAATATATATAGAAGTCATAACTGTAAAAATAAGTGTCTGACTCATTCCCTGGGCACTTATATAGGCCTTTCGTCTCCTTAAAGCATAGTTCAAACCACTTGCACCCATAGCAGCTCCGGATTTATTCTTAAGCCGTCAATTGTCCACCTTTTCAATCTCCTCAGTGCAGCTCGATCCCCGTTATT
>SCLF01397704.1:0-15702 GCA_004367975.1 Mesochordaeus erythrocephalus
AAGTGTTAGATAATTAATCAAGTTAGACCAGTACTGTTCCATTAGAAAATTAGGTCACACCGGATCTACGGAGAACATGTTTAATGATCTTACTTTCGTTTTTTTCTGACCATTTCTGCTCTACGTTCGGTCGATGTTGTTCAAGAAACTCGACGCGCAATGTAACGGCTTAGGGGGTCAATCAATTTGTCAACTAAAAACCCTAAAAACCCCCCAAACAAGTGTGGCTGGGAGTGGAACATTTTCCAACAAATGTCTCGACTAGCACTACGACTAGCACTTCAGCAATGTTTCGACCGAAATTTTTTAATTTCTAGTTTTTAAATTCACTTCGATACGCTTTTTAGTTTTCTACCCAAACCTCACTGCAGTTAAAATCATATTGCGGCTAACGACCGCAAAAACATTTCCCAATGTCTGGCCAGATTTCACATGCTGAATTTGAGTGTTGCTAGCGAATTACGTAAAATAGCATTTCTTCAAGTTCACAGGTTATCGACGTCGGCTCAACTCCATTAAGTCGTAGTTGGTAATTTATATTCATGACTCACCTTGGTAGTCATATATTTTGCCTCTAGATTCATAATTCCAATCAGTGGTCATATATTTTGGCTTTACATTCATGGCTCACATGTCTAGTCAAATAACTTGGCTTTAGATTGACTGCTTTTACAGTATATACGTAGCGACTTAATTTGGGGAAACACATTAAAATAACCATTTATGTGTTAATTAGGTGATTACTCACTGGTCATCGGTATACCTCCCATGGATAGGTTATTATCTCTTTCTACATCTTGGTAGGTACCCTCATTTATGGAAATACATTAAAATGATTTAATTAGGTATTAATTAGATACACTGGTTATGGCAAAAGTATCTGATCGTAGGCGGAATTTCCGTCTCTCTAATTTGTTAATGATCTCCCAAGTGTTTAAATGGAAGTACCATTTGGAAATGATTTGTATATAGTTTCTTGCGGATATTAAGACAGCAAATGTGTGAATATAAGTTTATTCAATGAGTATTTCGTTGCTACTAAAAATTGCTAAAAATCCCAAGATACCGGTTGTTTGCAGGGGGGCCTAATGATTACAGAAGAGGTATAAGTCATTGGCTTAACTCATGGGGCATGGCAGCTCAACGAATTAAGTCGTGCTATATTAACTAGGCCTCTCGGCATCCAATAAAATGATCAAAGTAATACTTTTAAAGCTATGGACCACAAAAGTCACTGTATTTTAGTTTTTACGCGGTTGTTTCGAGTCGATCGAACTTTGGGATCGTGGCATGTTTTTCGAATTATAACAAAATAGAAAAGTGAAAAAGCCTTGATTTTGTCACTTTTTGAAATTTTCTAATTCGACTTTTTGGCTATAACTGGGTCACGTGTTAAGAATAATTAAAGCTAGAGTCATGACACGCCAAATACGCCCACTTTGGAGCCAATCGAACATACTAGTGGCTATAACTGCATAACTCTAGCTTCAATTCAGTCACGGCTTTTTCAGTTTTCTATTTTGTTATGATTTAGAAAACATGCCACGATCCCAAAGTATATTCACTAAAAATTCAACTCGAAACAACCGCATAAAAACTAAAATACAAGACTAAATGTGTCCATTTCGACAATCTGACTTTCGAGGTCCATAGCTTTAAATCAAATAATCGCAGCATATTTGCGATACTTTTCTTGGATGCCCGGGGGCCTAGTTAATCTGGCACGATTTAGTTCGTTGAGCTGCCATGCCCACATGAGTTAAAATTAATGTTTTTTCAAAAACAGGAACAACGGAAAAACTCTACAAGACTTCAGTGACCCTTAGCGATACTGAATATGTATTGACTAGAAAATGACATTTGTGCGCATAACGGAGAGAATAGATTATAGGTTTGGTAATAATAAATCTAAATATAATGTGTACAGTGACAAATAGCTTTTTTGAAGTGACTGAATTTTGTAGAAATTATTCCCAGTGTGACCTTGTGTGGTTTTCACCCTCCATTAAGTGTATCAATCAAGGAGACACTTTTATTAACCTAAAAAGGAGTGAATCTGCGAAAGATGAAAGAAGTAAGGGTACGATGCCGTCTTATTAGATAGTTGACGAGAGATAATCAGATTGACTTATTATCTGACGACTCGAATTTTTCAAGTTGATCGGCTAGGAATTATAGACCTAATTTACCCGGGGTAACCGTGGTTAATACGTTGCACATTATTTATAAGCAGCTTGTTTCATTGTCAATGCAAATAGGATTTCCGGAGCTTAATACAATTGTTTAGTGTTGCAAACTATGGCTAAAATTAAGATACTTAACTCATAAATTATGTTGACCCTATCATTCACAAAATAATCCACCGTAACAGATTAGTACATATAATGAAAACATGCTTACATGAAAATCTTTATGACAAAATGTGCCATTTATCGCCACGCAAGTTAACCCATTCACAGTCGGCATAAACGTATCCTACAGGTTATGGGGGTTCACACATAATTGGTAACGCGTAGGGGGTTGGACTATTGTTTAACGGTCCAGTTGAGCGTCTGGCGTATAGGCAGTGGTTACTGGGGGGTTAAAATTAATAAAAACGTATGAAACTGTGCTCGTGTGCGGCTCGAAAGCGCAACCTTTGTCATTCCGGACCAACACCCATAAACATTGAGCCAATGACCACGATACCAAAAGCTTCATACGTGACACAAATACCAACTCTCAATTTAATTTTTGAACTCATCCTTTTACTCTAGTCCCTTTTTCTTCTTCTCCTTTTACCTGTCCTTTCTAACACACGTTTTTTTCATTGCGTCTACTCTTCTGCACATGTGTCAAAACTGCCACCCCCGGGTGCCCTGGAGGAACTGATCAGTTAACCAGACTTAGTGACCCTGATAGAGGTTTTTGTTGCGGTTCAGAATATGTTCTCAGGCAATCCAAAAGTATACGATGTCGTACAGACAAAACGTGAAAAGACCTTTTTTGAAAAAACATTAATTTTAACTCGTAGGGGCACGGCAGCTCACCGAATTAAATCGTGCTATATTAGTTATCCTGGGCATCAAATAAAAGTATAGAAACAATACTGCGATTATTTTCTTTAAAGCTATTGACCTCGGAATTCACGTTGTCGAAATGGACAAATTTAATTTGACCGTCCTTAAATATAGCACTTGTTTCGAGTCCAATTTTTAGAGAGCATACTTAGGGATCGTGGCATGTTTCCTAAATCATAAAAAAATCGAAAGTGAAAACTTCGTGCTTTTGTCACCTGTTGAAAATTTTGACTATAAAAATCCCATTTTGGGCTATAACTACGTCACGTGCAAAGGACGCGTGGAATAACCCACTGTCGAGAAAATCGGACATACTTCCCGAAATCACATTTGTTGACTACTAAGTCACATTTGTTTACTACTAATTAAATAACAGGACTCCGAGAAAATCTATCAAATACCCATAAAAGGTGATACGCTATAGGGTTTGACTTCACGATCAAAGTTGTACACTACCAAAAAAGTGCGTACAATTGATTCTTCTCAAGTTACGGTAATTTTAAAAACTGAAACGGGTGAAATATTATGATATTGTGATATTTAAAAAATCTAGCCATTCTAATGCAGAGAAAAATATACGACTTCAAATTTTACCCACGGTTTTGCACATAGTAAAAAATAGACAATATACGGCACAGGAAAACCACGGTATTTGATTTTACGACAGAATATAATTCTCAAACTATGTTCATTAAATGTATGTAACCATGATACGTAACTAATTGACTCACTTTTAACCACCGTGATGACTTCGTGTTCTACATGCCAAATCTTACAATAGATGTGATTATTGTATTTTTATTAAAAATTTATTAGTTACATTTTTATTACAATGTTTTTTTGCTTTTTAGAGTCTCAACCGCCTTTCCGGCCGCTACCGCCTGCTTTCAATTTTTGTTTGATTGTTTGACTTTCCTCATATTCGTTCAACCGAAGACCAATTTCGATCGTAGGGGTCCTACTCGTTATCTGGGCACTATCTAAACCAATTTTTCTTATATACTGAAGTGAACCTTTGTATTATAGGCCTAATTTTCATTTTTATTGTTTTTCTATTATATTTCTCTTTGCCTGTACGTCAGTTTACACATACGACAAATGGGTTTAGGCACAAGAAGGTACTATATGTACATAAATTACACGATTTTACACTAATTGCATTACACAATGGAACTACTTGATTTTCCAAATTCGTTAAAAAATGTTAATTTTTTATATTCTGGATTGTGTTGCGTATGTAGCTGCGTCCCTGAAGATGACTGCGTCCTTTCCTAGCCTTTTGAATTTGCCTCGAAACTTGGAGGTGCATTGTTTGGCCAAATTTCCCATCTACTTATTCTCCGTTCTTTTTTATTTGTTCAGCAGTTTTGACCTCCTTAATAACCGTTTTGACACTCCCTCCATCTTTTTTTCGTTCGTGATTTACGATTTTTGCGGGTACTCTATTTTCCGTGTCTACGGGTATTAGGGAGAAATCCTCAACTTTTGACGTCTCAATTTCGGTAACATTCACCATTAAGTATGGAATCGGTGGGGGACTAGAAGGTACGGAATTATTCATAAGATTGACTTCTTTTCCTTCTTCGTCTTCTTCCAACATTTTTTGTTCGCTTCCTTTATTCTCTCGGACTTTTTCTGGTTTGTGTCGAACACATTTTCTATTGACTTTCTTCTGGTTCTTAGATTATATCTTCCTGAACCATAATTTCCATTTTTTGTCGTATATCCTATGTCCGGTCCTTTGTATTCCGGTTCTACACTTTGTTCTGTTTCTTTTGCTTCTGTTACCTCTCTCGATTCCAGCTTCAATTTGTGCTCATTCTGTTTTTTCTTCCAGTCAATTGCTTCTGATTCCCACGACATTCCATCTATTTTTCTTCGTGTGCCTAAGGTGTCTACAAAGTTGTTATTTATTTCCCTTACCCCTTACCCATATTTCCTAACAATCGTTCTCTTCCGCATCCCGTACTGTCTCCAGCATTCTCCGCTGCCGTCTGCGTCGCTCTGCATTCCCTTCTCCCATAGCCGCGAGGGTTTCTTCCCCATTCCTAATGGTATATAATCCCGGCATCGTCTGTATATCTTCATCATTATCTACTTTACAAGTTAAAAGAGAGCTGCATGCTGACCAGACCCAACGAATTCCACCAGCCATAATAAAAACTTCTGGAACTAAGTTAGTGTACAATGTTAGACATAATATATATAAAGTTAATGCCAATGACCTTTGATATGAACAAGAAAAGTGTGTGGTTCCGTACAGAAGCTGACAGACGGCTCAGCAGTGAGTCATGCCTTAAGCAACAATTTCGAACCATTACAAGCATGCATTATACAATTTTCTTTCCATGTATGCATTACAGGCATTACAAAGAAAGTAAATAAGGCCCTACCCTTTTCTACAATTCTCTTTCACTTTTCTTGTTCATATCAACATCATCTCAACGAAATATTATTCGAAGCATTACGGACGCACTCAATTTCTTGGGTTTTCTGCCGAAACGTAAAACACCACGAACAGTAGCGATAACAGGCTTCTGTCTGGGAATTGTTTATACAATATGATACTGCATCGAAGAAACATGCCGAGACAATCACATGTACTGGACATGAGAAGTGCAGATATTCCATTAGCAATACGATAATTCGAATTCTAGTATCGTCCCGTAAAACCGAATGACACAATCACAATTCCACACGAATAACGATCGCGATTAAATACTACGAAGGAACGAACGAATTAAAACACAATCGCACGATTCCATGATAATACTTCATTAAACATGGGCAAACAGTTCTGATAACTACTAAGCCAAAAACAGTCCCTCAATTATGCTCTAAAATCACATTTATGTATCAACCATAACTCGGAACGCCAAATATTATAGGGAATCACACATGGGTACGCGAGGAATCAAACTAAACTCTAGGTAGAGGAAAGATGATGTACCTAATTGGTTACAACACACGAATTCATTGAAATTCAATAAAAACATATAGTCGCGCACATCTATTAAAGGTGATTGATGTGACGGCAAAAATGCGTGAGAAAAAATAGTGGTAAAAACAAACATGATTAATCTGCAGGTCAACCTGTGGATTCCAAAACAAAACAAAAAAAAATATAATTGCACAAGTAAAACCCGTTTTCCTAGAACGGCTTCGGACATTATTTCTCCCTCCGTCGGCCTCGTAGTTCTTTCCGCCACACACCGCCCCTTGTCTCCACCTTTCTTCGCTCCCCATCCCGAGTGGTGCCTACTGTTTTTTTTACAATATTTGTTTATTCGAAAATTTATGTGTGTTTTCAATACAATTCAATCCCTTTTTCAGTTTTTTGCACGTGAAAGTCTTCAGCGAACATAGTGTGTCTCGCGGTATTCCCATTTTTTGTGGCCCTTCAGAACGCATTTCTGGAATCTTCGGGCGTTTTCTTCTCGGCGTAAATGTGGTGATTTTTCTGTGGAGGCGGTCTTCTCCAACTGCTTTCTCGGCTTCTTTGCCCCGGTTTCCAAGGTAAGTTTTTGCCTCCTTCTGTTCGTCTTCTGTTCGCAACCTTTGGCTGCTTCCATTGGGCCTCGTTTATGACCGAATTCGTAAAATCCGTCTGCAACTCCGTCTGTTTATAAAGCTTCCGCACACTACGGAATTTCTTTACATGAAGAAGTCTTTTTCCTAGTATCCCAGGACGCCGATTAGTGTCTTCTTCCGATCGAAGGCTGTAATTCATAGGGGTCCTACTCGTTATCTGGACATTATTTATATATTTGTATATATTGAAGTGTGGGTTTTCCAGGCCTCTTTCATTTTCTATAATATTCCTTTTTTCCGTACTACAGTTTACACATGAAAAATTGGTTTAGCATAAGAAGGCACTATATATACGTTCAAGAAGTGTTATTTTTCTATTTTCCTGATTGTGTTGCTTCGGTAGCTGCGTCCTGGAACTTGACTGCGTCCTTTGTGTCAACCCTATATAATCTGCACTTAACGGAATTCTTCCAAATAAATTATATTTTATAATTTTATTCAAATAACTGCAAATAAATCAACTCAGTTAACCAATTTATTACAACAATAAAATACAAAACCCCTTATATCCTAAACGGACAGATAGTGACAATCTCGTGTGTCTAGTATCACTTTGCCCGATTAGTAGTCTAGTAATATATGGGCCAAACATTTACTTACGAGACGATATTTTAAAAAACTGGTACTAGACACAAAAGGATAATACATTTGAGACAAAATTGGCCAAATTTAAACGTGCAATTTTAACATTGAATTTCAACGTGGAACTTCAGCGTGAAAACCTCATACGATAATTACGATATAAAAAATATATTGCCCTGGTGGGCATACAATTTTAGGGTTTTTCCTTCATCCTAAGAGAAAAAGAAAGGAAGTTGAAATATTTCCCGTTAAAATCGAGTTTGACACTTTATCAACCATGGAATACGGCTAGACTCGCTATTAACTGCTAGGCGGTCTGATAAAAAAGAATGGTGGGTCACATCAGACGTGACGAAATGGGACTAATTTGTTTCGTGCCGGACTATGTGCCCGAGACAAAGTACATGAGCGGTTGCCACCCATCCCCAGAAATATGAACCTCATCTATCAACGCCCTTCAGGGCATAAAATTGATTTATCGTAACTCGTTAACAGCGATTAAGAAGTACAGATTTGGCCACCGTGAGTTATAATAAACGATGGATCCTGGGTTAAATTGAGAAAATTGCTGCAAACTGGTTAACGGTGGTTAATGGTGGTCATATATGTATATATATACATGTATGGTCATATACCGTATGAATAGTTAATATAAAGCTATTTTGTAATTATTTTAGGCTCTACATTCCCTATTCATATGGTATAGTCATAAGTATACGAATTATACAGACGTGGATTAGTTATGGTGTTATAATGCGAAGTAATAGTGATATGAATAATATGGGAAACCGGAATATTATAAACATGGCAAGATCGCAAAGTATGTTTAATAAATTATAATAAAATCGAAAAGTGAAAAATTCGGGATTTTGTCACTTTTGGAAATTTGTACTTTAGAAATTCAATGTTTGGGCTATAAGTAGGTCACATGTTCGGAATTCGGGGTCGATCACTTTAGAAGAAATGTAGCTGACATCCGTGCGCGTCAAATGAGTCTAATTTCGGGGAAATCTATTTTCTCCTTCGTACAGTTAACTTCCAAAAACCGGTAACATAACATGAAAATGTTGTGAATTTTTAAATTACCCTAACTTGATCGTGAAGTCCAACTCTATAACATACCAAATTTTAAGGGTATTTGATAGATTTTCTCATTAAAAAATATTAAAAAATGATTTCTAAATATTGGGTTGAAAGTATTTCGCATGGACCTTAATTCCGTACACCTAATATCAACACACGTGGTATTTAAAGGCTCGCAATTAGTCTCTTCAAATCGGACAATTTTTGCAACATCACCGTAACCACCAATGTGAGCCGTGGATCTAAAGCCATAATAATGATCACCAATGTGAGTAATGAAGCCTAAACCAAAATTTATCACCACCCATGCAAGCCATGAATCTAAAGCCAAAATAAATGACCACCAATGTGAGTCACGAATCTAAAGCTAAAGTAAATGCCCACCAACGTGAGTTATGAATCTTAAGCCAAAATTTATGACCACCAATACGACCCATAAATCTACAGCCACAATAAATGACCAATAATGTGAGCAGTGAATCTAAAGACAGAATAAATGATGCCAGATGTGAGCCATGAATCTAAAGCCAAAATAAATGATCACCTATGTCTGCCAGGGATCTAAACCCAAATGAGATGACGACTCAAGCGATTAACTAACGCTGATCCATTCATAATTATTTTAAAAGAAAATGGCTTTTCGTTAGTGACTTCCATTGCTAGTGGTCTGTTTTGGCTTTAGATTCATGACTCACATTGGTGCTCATATATTTTGGCTATATAGTTATGGCTGACATTAGTGGTCATATATTTTGTCTTTAGATTCATGGCCTGCATATGTGGTCGTCTGTTTTAGCTTTAGATTCATAACTCACATTCGTGGTCCTATATTTTGGCTTTAGATACATTAATTACATTAATCACCCATATTGGTCTTTATTTGTTTTGGCTTGAAATTCAATAATTATGTCGGGCCACTTTTAATTCCGTTATGTAATAAATAGGTTGAATTTGGTAATAGGTGTTTTTATTGCTTTAAAACCACACCACAAATGAACCACGCGACCAGTATGACCATGGAACACAAATCTCATGATACCCGACATTTATTAGATATCACGTCTATGACGACCTTAACCCCCCCCCCCGTCACGTTACTATCCAAACACTCTATATCTAATTAATTATTATTTATTCCTCAATTTATCGACAGTTTATTTTTAACGGTATTCTAAATATCGATACTCGCCTCCTGCCGTTTATAGACATTGCAACGGTATCCTGAAAAGTCTGGCTACCATTTTCCATGCGTTGTCGATTTTGCCGTTTGTCGTCACGTTTTGTTCCGACTGAAAATGCGAGACCATGGTGACCATTTGGCGCCACGTGACCATGGCTAGACTTCATGATACATGGCCAAAGTTTATCAAAGTCATTTTCTAGCACATCGGGTTGACAAATATTATATTATTATCATTTATTATTATATACACCACTCTAAACGTTAACGTGCCAACTAAACGTTAACGTGCCACTTTTTCGACTTTTTCGTCTTTTGCGTTAATAACTTGGTCACGTGTTAAGAATTTGGGGTCGGTCCTTTGAAAAAGAATTAAAGCTGGAGTCATGACGCGTCGAATAAGCCCCCTTTCGAGACAATCGGACATACTTCACGAATTCACATTTTTGACTTCTGGTAGTTATAACTACTCATATGGTTTGTTTAATCCACGATCAAATTGTTACATTATAAAAGCGCGTACAATTGTTTCTACTCAAGTTATGAGAACTTTCAATTCATTTGTCGCCAAACTAAACATTAACGTGCCAGACTAAAATCGCCACTTCAAATCGGACAATTTTAAGGACAGTACCGTATATATCATACCGTATGTATCATACCGTATATATCATATATAATATGTCATCTACTATTTATTGGTTTTGTATCTGTAAATATATTCGTCAGATTAACCTCGACCTGTTAAGGCATGTGGTATTGAACAAGGTAAAAATAGGAATGACAAATAATTGGCAAAATAGTTACATACCCCTATAGAATGTTGATAAGGCGTCTAACCACAGGAATTCACTAGATATTATAATGTCTACACTGTATATCTTAACCCGTTTCGTTTAAACACATCCTCCGTAAGTGATAAGTTCAGATATAGACATCCACATGCTTCTTATTGATTATGGGTATGAGTTCAATAGTAAATTACTCAATATAGTTACTAACAATAAAGTTGCTTGCGTTTCTCTATTGCTTACATATTTGAGTTCCTTGCATTTTCTGCTACTTGCAGTAACTACAATGGAAATCAGGTCATTCTTGGCGATTTCGGATGAAAACTACCGAATTAAACAGTCATCATAAGAACTGATAAGAGCGACAGTTATAAACTCGGTCGCGGTAAAATTCATTAAGATGTAGTTGCTGTATGAATTACTTTGAAATACATAGGAAATGCACATCCGTCCGTACTATTGTATGTATTAGAATCAATATAGAGGCTAGAGTGTACTGCTAAAGATATTCTTTCGCAACAATCTAGTGCGATTTCCGAGCAGAAAGATCAGTTTACGGTTTTTAGCTTCCGCTTAAAGTTATACGTTAGAAAACTTCGGACAATTTTTCGGGGAATCATGGTTTCAAAACCAGTGTAGCACTACTTCAATAGAAGTGACGGCCCATTTATGGTTACATGCGCGTGTACAGGTTAATCAATTTCAAAAGTTTTACGTTTTTTCTAGACATATGGAAACGAACGGTTATAAACGGTTACAAACGGTTATAAATGCACGGTTACTTCCAAACTTTCACAATAAAGTTCACAATTATTCAATTATTAAATTGCCTGGAGATCTCCTGCTTGGCTACCCCGACGCCGTGGGTTTATTACGCCACTTTGTTGAATAATGTCGACTGTTTCCGAATTTCTTTTTCTACATTTTTAACACTTTAACATAATTGCATTGTCATTTTAGGTACAGTCCATTCTCATAAATCGGGACACAAAGGGGTGTTAAAAATTATCCCGATTTATCCGTTTTGTCCCGATTTATGCGTTTTGTCCCGATTTATGTATTTTGTCCCGATGTATGCGTTTTGTCCCGGTTTGTGCATATTTTCCCAGAAAACAGGCCAAATTTTGTCCCGATTTATGGTTTATCCCGATTTCGGCATCTTCGAATTTTCCAAAATTTCGTGGGATATGGCATCAAAATCATCACCCGATTGGGACAAAAGTCCCGCAATATCCCAAAACGTTTGACCAAATTCACAACATCGTCGAATTTAACCTGAGTTGGTTCAAGTACTCTGGTTCTTTGCGATTTTTTCCTCCGATTTTCGAGGTCATTCTTTATGTGATTTTTGAACCAATGATTTTCCAACTCATCGATTCCAATGCGAAGAAAAATACGATGCAACCTGCCGACATGAAGATTTTGTTGAGTCCCAGTATGAATTATTTTATTTCTCTCACCTAGGGTAAGATGCTTCCCCATCTTTTATTTCAAGATAAGAAAAATATTTTCAAAAAATGTAGAATTATATCATTCTTGAAGACGATTCTCCGAAATGTTTGCCCCGATTTATGCATTTTGTCCCGATTTGTGCATTTTTTCCAAAAATTCAAAATGGGAAAACAGATTTATGAGAAGGGAGTGTACTTCAATTTGAAGTATCCGTTTTTCTTATTTTTTTGATATTTTTTCGGATTTGCTTTACAATTTACATATGCAGCAATATACCATATCTTATTTCATTTTAACGTTATATACAATTTAAAAGATTTTCAAAAAGTATAATTTTACAATTTGTCGTGGTTCAATGTGTCTGCAGCTGGCTCCTGACGTTCCGCGTTCTCTTTGTGTCCATAGACGAGTTAACCAAGCGGAAGCTATCGTTGCTCGGGTCAACGTATTCATAGTAACCAAATGGTTATAATGGTTTTCGCATAGTAACCCTCCTTATTCATAGCTATTCATATAACATAGAATATCACTCTATGCCCTATAGTAATGACGTATGTATTATTGTCCGCGGCACTGTATATAAAAAGGCATAATATTTGTGACTATATCCTTTATCCGTCCAGCCGATCAAAAAAATAAATAATTTTTAACATAATTCTTATAACGTTCCTCTCGGGCACACCTGCTTGGATGTGTTAACCTGTAGTGTTGATATGAACGAGAAAATAATAGTAAACAAGTACGGTGTGTTGATGGTCCCGAGCCTGTCTGAGTTAAGTATGTCTCGCTTAGCTCAGTCGGTAGAGCGTCCGACTAGGAATCGGAGTGTCGCGAGTTCTAAAGTGTCTGATTGGGGGAGACCAATTGGGAGCGTTTAAATTCCATTCGCGTTGACACAAAAAGAATATACGCTTGAAAGATTGGACTAAAAGTGTGGCGTTGTAGCTCAGAGGATAGAGCGTTCGCATGAGACGAAAGGACGCGCTTGTTCGAATGGCGAGGAACCCCAAAATTTTCGAGAATATAAATATAGAAATTGAATTGAAATAGTAGCAGTATCAGCGTTGATATTAGGCGCACGGAAACTCAGACACTATTTTTATCGGCTGGTTAAATTAAGGATGTACGAAGTGTCTCTGTGTATAAATCATTGGAGAGATAACTGAAAGCACGATTCGGAAAAATAGAACAATGAAAGTAATGTTTGATATAAAGCGGAAGTTATGATTGAATACGAAGGAAATTCCATTTGAAAGTCAATCACTATCCACGTCTTAACTTTTTATAATAAGACCGCCGGTTATTTTTTTCCTGTGTCATCGATTGTCTATTTTTACTATGTACCGTGGTGACCTCCAAATTGGCAATCGTATATTTTTTTCGAGGACGTCGGTGCGGAAATCCATATTTGTTAATCAAAGGTTTACTTCTGGTGAGAAGGCTCGCGGAAAACTACGAATGCCAATTTTGAGGACACCACGGTACATAGTAAAAATAGACAATAGATGACAGAGGCAAAAAGTGTCAGCAAAAGAAAACGGGGCCTGATATTTTTATTCGAAAACCACAGCAAATTCTCTGACGTTTAGAAGATGACGCAAAGGAACATAGTTCTCGAGTTGGATTGGTTGTGCAACAATTGGGACGAAAATCGGATACGTCGATGCCGTAAAAATAAAATTATTTCAAAAATTGTAAAAATTGTAAAAAATTGTAAAAAATTAATTTCGTAAATCTTATTTTACATATTTCTAGTCGAGATGAGCGTGGATCACTCGACGTGGTGCATCAAATGTACATGCTTTCTGAACACTAAGGCATAAAAAACCTTATAAAACCGTTAATTTAAAATTTAATAATATTATGTAGTGATAAATACAGTTGAAAAATCTACAAAAAATACGCAATGTGGTCAATTCTGTTTACATACAGATTATCACTAGATAATCTGTCTTGCATATACAGTGTACTTCTATTACCAATAAATAGTATAGCAACTGAATAGTGTGTTTGTTGACCGAAGGTAGGCAGAAGTGTTAGCTGAAGGCTAATGTATTTATGAGTGAATAATAGGAAACTTGTTTTGACATGTGCTTGGATCGAACCAGGGTTTCAGGGCCTTATATGAGTTACTTACATTGTGCTATGACCGAAACTCATAATATACCAACAGAAGTAAGTGAAAGAGTTCCAGTAGCAACCAGTTGGAGTTCCAGGGGCACCAGTTTGTGTTAAAAGGAATAGAGTTAGATAAATAACGTTAAATTATTATAAACAATACACATTCAGTATCACTTTCGATTTATAACTCCCGTGTTTGCGCACTGTTTTGCTGTCAGCCAACTTCTACAGTAGATTTGATTTTTGAGGCAAATTCATTTTAAGAACGTAATTACGTTTTCAAATTTCTATTTGTTTATTCAATATACGTTCACGAGATAAGGTAACTATTGATCAGTGCACGTGATGTTTACATGCCCAAAATTAGCCTCGTGATTCCATGGTCGTTGGCCTCTAGCGCCTCACTAATGAGGGGTTGAATAATCTCATTTATTCAATTTCTTTCGCCCAAAATCGGTCAATTAGGAGTAATTTCAACTGAAAGCTCTTTTCGGTTCCAATTACTCCCTTAGCACGTTTGAACTCCCTTTCGATATTTTAGGCCTATTCATATTTTTTATAATTATATTTTACTCTTCTTCCAATTCTCAAAACGGTGCATTTTGGTACTCTGTTAGTGTCCAAACTGGACACCCGAGGTTTTCTCTAAGAAATACATCGTTATTTCAATTTTTCTTTTAAGTATCAATTCAAACAATACCATGTGACTTCCAAGTCCAGAACATCAATTTCCGGTTTATGATTATCACTTCCGGTGGTACGTGAAGACAGGTCGAGTAAAAATAGGCTGAAAAGTAGCAACAAGATTTTTCCGCAGGTTAATCGGTTTAGACAAACGTGGTTATTTGAGGGAGTTCTTGGCTTTGATTAATTTCAGAATTAAATGTAGATTTTCAATGGGAAAACTGGGTCAATTGAGCATAATCGTCTGCCATTAGGAATTTCCCTTTATATCTGGAATTGTAGAAATATTCAGCATCCCATTGCTTGAAGTTTTATCTACAATCATATTAAATATTTCAGGATTTGCACCGTTAATACATCAATACAATGTGCGAAATCACGATTTTGATAACATCGTCATACGAACAACCTTAAATAAAAGATACTGTAGACGTCTAAAATTAGAAAGCCTTACCAAGTCTTTTTTCAAGTGTATTTTGACTTTGAGAGTGATGATTGTTCACCAATTCCCCGAGTTTCAAGTCTAAAATTTTATTAACTCTAATCAGTAAAGGTCAACAATGGAAGAACGAGCATTGTCGTCTTTCCAGGTTCGGAGTATACCGCCCATATTTTACAGAAGTTTCAGAGTCCATACCCTTCGCTTCACTATCTGTTTCATATTAAATCAAGTTCGGAAAACACAAATTCTCATCAATTGCTTTAACAAAGCTTGATAAATTTAGTGTTATTCATGTTGTTTGACATGGAAGAAAGGATATATGGAAACCATGGAAGAATAGACTCGAAACGGCCATTTCAAGTACTAAATTACATGTGTCGTCAAAAGCTATTTTGCGTTAAATGATTGGAGACAGATCTGCTCTTTGCCGCCTTTTCTAAATACTTTATTGAGCTAATTATCAACCCAAAAAGGGAATCCACTATTACGTAAGAAAACCCCGGTCGGGCAAGGCTTGAACACACAGCCATTGCGTTCCTGGGTAACGCTTTACCGATTGAGCCACCGACCGCCAAACCAAAGGCTTCATACGCACGGCTATCTGGTCGAGTCCCCTCCCCCTTTCAACTAGCAGCCCAGCTTTTAACGAGACCTAGCCAGTCTGATAGAGTCTGTTCTTGCGGTTCCGAATCTAGTTTCAGAATGTCCAAATTTATA
>SCLF01398811.1:0-15699 GCA_004367975.1 Mesochordaeus erythrocephalus
TCTGATATAGGCTTGATAATTTCAAACAACGATTCACGGTCCTTCCATTTGTTCGGCATGGTGCTCTATTAAATTTCCCGCCATCAAATATATCGAAAACCAAAGGGACCAGATGGCGTGTCAAAGGCAAAAAGGGAACAACGGAAAGGAAAGAAATCACAGCTGCCAATGGAACAAGAGTAGAAGTTACCCGAAAAAAGTTTGGTAACTTTGTGCTGTACAGTAAGCAAACAGTATGGATGAAGTCGGAGATTTTCCACTTGGAATTTGAAAGACTTTCGTGTTTCCTGAAAGTGCGATATCCAAATAAAAAGTTTGCCGTCCTTATTAATAAATTAAATTAAATATATATATTAAATTTGGAGACTAGGCTGCTTAGAATTTGACTTTGATACTGTAAACAGGAATATACTGTACTGATCCGGAGAAAATTGAACTTGATATTGGTACTAGAGGCCTATTATTCGGTATAAACTTTGAACATGAAACAGAAGAAAATTAGAGGCAAAAACAAAGTAATACTATACTTCTCATACTTATTGCGGAAGTCGAAAACGTAACTGGTGATACGCCGCCTAATCACTAAATCCCTAAAACTTGTGTCTCCCACGAGACTCGAACTCGCAACCTCCACATTTCTAGCAGGGCGCGCTAACCGATTGCGCCACAAAGACACAACAATGTATCGATATGGACCAACCTAGACTTAGGATTCAATTAAACGACGTACTTTTACAATCTTCATCATGTCAATATTTGTGTTACCGGGGGTTTTCTACTGTCTGCCAGCGCCTTATGTAGTAGTATCTTTAAGGTCGGCCTATATTCACTTGTTTTTTCCCATCTTCATTTTGCATAGACAATCCTCCTAGATCTGGCCGACTTCATCCGAGTTGTTAATTCGATATTGATCAGTATCAAATGTCTTCGTGGCTGATCTTACCCACCCTAGGACTCCATTTGATACGCCGCCTAATCACTAAATCCCTAAAACTTGTCTCTTCCACGAGACTCGAACTCGCAACCTCCCCATTTCTAGCAGGGCGTGCTAACCGATTGCGACACAAAGACACAACAATGTATCGATATGGCCCAACCAAGATTTAGGAATCAATTAAACGACGTACTTTTACAATCTTCATCATGTCTTCTCTTTCCAGTCTCCCCGTGATATCAATGGTCAAGAAATTAGGTCATTTTCGTTACGTTTTTAATTATATGAGACTAGTATACCAGTGAAATACCATCTGTTTTATTCTAAAAACACCTACCAACTACAGAACAATTTCCGTTCCTGCCCGAGTGGTTTGCAAAGGAAAACATAATATTTCTATTTGCCAAAACCGCAGTCAAAATGTGTGTACGACCATGTTTTATCTAAGGCCTGCGTTATTCAGTTGTTTGTATATTCGATCTAAAAATGCTCACAAAATGATTAAATTTAGAAGTCGATAAGACAAGAGCCTTCCTTGAATCGTATTTAAGACGCATCTGCACGTCTACGGTAGGTCACTACACTGAAGTCTCGAAAAGTGTCTAGTCGGGTGCGGAATTTTAGTCTGTTCTATTCATTTATGGCGTCGCAAGTGTTTAAATGGACGTCATACTAAGAGTTGACTCGTATATTTGTTCGCACACCAATTGATCTCGCCTATCAAATAACCTAATTTCCGTGGACCTAATATCTCCGCGCGTGTATTTTACCGGCTCTATTGGACCTCTTTAAATCGAACATTTTTAACGACACACGCGTTATCAGTTTTTTGACGGAGAGCTTCTGAGGTTTAACCCGCCATCCAGGACTCCCACCTAAACCTTTTCCCGTTTTGTTTAACGTACGTTAAGACTGGAAGTACCAACGGAAATGAAGGCTAAAAACCGGAATTGTTTTTTCGAATCGGACATTACACCTAATTGTTGCCGGAGACGACCTCTAGAGGAAAAATATCTTCAAACTAATTAAGTACCTACTTAGAATATGACACTTTAAAACATTCGTTTTTTACAATTTAAGACAGATGTGTCTTAGGAAAAGATCGAGCTGTACTTCTAAACCGAATTTTCGTGCGCATATTTTAGGATAACTTTCGACCATGAATTTTGACGGGAAGTGAACGTAAAAAACGAAAAATCCAAAAATTGCGGACAAACTGGAGCGTTAGTTACATATTTACACAGATTCTATGGGGAAAGTACGGCTAATAAACGTGTAGCTATAGCCTTCATTATGATGGAGTGATTCGATTTAATACAAATGTATGCACTCTTAGCTACGTTAAAATTTGTTGCTTGGTAAAGGTTTGTTTTCGGATTTTTCGTTCTTTGGATTATATACTTCTTTGGGTTATATGCTTTTGTTGAATTACTATTTACTGTGAGATGTTATTGAAAGGGCATGCAACCTGAAGGTATGGATCACGCGTAAGTTATAAATATGAGTCTACAAGGGAAAATACCAATGCACATAGGTGGTAAAAGGGGTTGGTAATATAAGTTCACTGTTTGTAGATCTAGGCCACCTCTGTCCCCGCTTTACCGATATAGTAACATATATCATGAAGGTAGAGACACCGACAATCCTATGGAGTCCGCGTCTTTTTTAGGTTGCTTCTGCTATTCGAGGCGTTCAGGGTTACAAATGACACGGTCGGCTATCACGATCGTCAACACAGTGCACATAAAAATAAGCGATATAATACTTCACAAATCATACCAATTAATTACACGGAAACGAGTAAATCGAGTTTTAACTCTCCATTTCTCCTCGGAGAGAAATCCCTAAAGAAATAACAAACAGAACCAGATCGGTGATGTAGTCTAAACTACAGAGAACTTAACAAACGGTTACCACATCAGCCAGTAAAAATATATTGAACTTTTCCTGGTATGGTACAATTATTGCATACCTTCATTAAGAACTTATGATCACAAACAATCCATTTAACCAAAACACTTAAAAAAGTTGGGAAATTCGAATTTACAGAACAAATAAAAGCGGAAAGACACAACTAACATCCTACATGGTACTGTCATATGTCCAGATAACACAAGAAGGAAATTTCATCGTGTACACCTACGCCAGCGAATTACCCAGATACAAAAGGAAGACAAAAAGCTAGCGCTTACAGTAGCACGAAATTTAACGAAACACAAATACGTTACAACCATCAAGCCATTTGCTGCTAGTGAGGAAGTTTACATTAGGGACAGATTATCAAGCAGTACTTAATTTTGGGAGCTAAAGGCAAACATCACAAAGGATTTTCCGAGTGCAGCCGCGGACAGACGGTGTTTGGACAGATTTGTTTATAGATGGTGTTTGGGTTACTGAAATTCTGCCGCGACAACCAATTTCACACTGGAGCTGAATAATGGAAAACGGGATAAAAAGTTATGAATATTGGTAGTTTTACAGAGCTGCGAATACACGTAATTTTACAGAGGTGCGAAATAGCACCCTCCACACCATCCAACGAAGAAAAACGTAACTATTATTGAACTTTGAAAATAACGATTAGTAAGAACACAAATGCAGTCAAGAATAAAATAAATGAGTTTATGTTTAAATTGGAAATAATACAGAAACAATTTAGATTAGTCAAAGAAAATACATTTAGGTATCATACGACGAATACGAGACAAGTGGGCAGAGTAGTTCACAACGAGGCCTAGTAAAAATGGATGGTGGACATATAGTTACATACGAAACAATAATGTAACTATATAGCAGTTGAAACGAAACATGTTCAACCGTTCGGCTCCACTTGATCTATCATTCGTTCTATCCAGGAATAAAGAAAGTAGACGCTATCATGCACTATCAAAGCATGTCACGGGAATCTCCATTGCAAGTCGCTTGCTTTTTCGATTGGAGATGCGCATCACTCTCGAACGCCATCAATATCATTGAATTGTTTCTCAGCTATATTAGCTCGTACTTTAAACTTTCCGTGAATTAGTTCAGAGGTGCATCAAGCCCACTAATTCCAATCGGACGCTCATCACTGTCCAGAATGGCGTACATGACGTAGAGCACATGGGGTTTGTCACAGTACGGGAAAAATTTGGTAAAAATTCGTTTGTACGATATAGTCTCCAAAGCTAGAAACTAAAGTTTCAGTTATAAGTATAAATGTTAGAAATGTTAGAAATGTATTCCACTAAAGACAGGTTTCATGGTCTAGCGTATATGATGACGGCTGTGAGTACGTAGGCCCGGGTTCGATCCGCGTCAAAGTCAAAGATTTTCAAAGTGTTTAAATCATACGACGAGATATTGCCAGCGCTAATTACTTCACGACTTGAATGGCCTCTCACATTTTTTCGACTAGATACACGTTCTGAAATTACCGAGTGGATGCCAGAGGAACTGAAAATTGACCCAAGGGATCCTTTATTCAATATCACTTGTTGTAAGTCGTAATTGTAATAATCGATTCAATTGATGTCGTATAAACGCCATCTAACTATATATAACCTGTCATAATATTCACGCCATGACTGTACCGCAATTTGCATGTCAAACTCGGTATACCCACTGGGCGCCAGTTTCCATTATATTACGAAAAAGTGGCATCTTTCTCGATGTTTGACCGAAATTTACGACCATTTGCCGTCAACTAATTTTTCCTCGATAGTGGTGGGGGCTACTTTTAATAGCGTGTAAAGCGGCGCCCGCAACATGGTTTCCACGGCAGTATTTGGGTCCCTCTAATGATTTTCGTCCTGTGCACTATGTATTCCCCATACAATTAGGCCTTTCGGGTCTTTTTCCAGTTTCGATATTTTAGTGACTATTCGCCCACACAATATTGTGCATTACAGTACGTATCTGTCCTGCTGGCGAATTTTTCTTCCTGTGCGTTGTCCTGCGTGTCAGAGTGAGGCATTATCAAATTCCCAGGTGTCAGATCACGCATAGGTGCGATTAATTCCCAATTTCGAGAGTTTTCATACTTTCGTCTCTACCCAATTGGAAATAATGTAAGAATATACTCAAAGTTTTTCTATAATTAAATACATAGTTTTGCAATTTCAGGTGGTCATAAACCTACGGTAATGGTCATTAAATATTTATAAATATGCTACTGTACCGTAAAATATTGTCATAGTAATCATTCGTAACTGGGTCGTTGACAAGTATGATAGGATACATGTTGATTTATAAAATTCTAAGCTGCTAGCTGAAGTCTTTTCAAATGAACCAAATCTGCACGGAGTTCAACGTAATCAATTATGGATGTTGACTTATACACGGCAAGACATATACCGAAGCCTCTAGTTAACACCGGGTTCTCTTTATGTATGGAAATTCGTCTGAAATTATCATACCACACCGATCAGGGCAAAATTCTGGCGGTATTAATACAGTTGTTTGGACGGCCACCGAATTATATTTTAACGAAACAAACATTGGAGAATTTTCCACGTTAATGCGTATGTAATATATCGACGAGCCTACTCGTGCTCCTCATTGGTCCAATTATTTAACCTCTAATAGCGTTTAAATGGAACTCTAGAACTTTATTGAAAAAAAAAACAGCAGCGTTGGAATTGTATAAATTTATAATCTACTAAATTATTTTACTATATTAACTGATACTATCCTAAGTTTTAATCAGCTAATGAATGACATTAGACATTAATTTGTAATCAGTATCAACACATAATGCCATGTTACCTACAACTAGTATCTAAGAGCATATTAATTGACAGAAAATGGTCGATTAAGGCGATGTCGTCAGGACATTAGCTGATATCAACGAGTCGAGCATTTTTTAAAATACATTTAGATAACGCCAAACAAAGGAGGGGTACAGCGGAGCTAGATCGCTTGGGGCAATTTGGATACCACGACTCGTCCATTTTTAAGGACTGCTTTCTGTGCAGACAGGCTTAGAAGCATAACTTATTAAGAAAGAAGCAGCAAGAAGAGATAAAGAAATGAAGCTATTCTTATTTATTGCGGTTATTGTCGGTACCCTGGGTCAGAGCATGGTACAGCAGAAATTTTTTGCGGGACAGAAACACGCATTTATAAGAGAAAACAATTCGTTCAGAAAACTCGCTATTAATGAGTTTTCCAAAGGTATGGTTAATGTGAGGTCTTTATTATTGGGATTTGTCTTTGTGGCACCAAAAATACTCAAGTTTCCTTGTCAGCTCCTTGTCGTATATTATGTTGACATCACGTAATGTTCAAAAATTTGAAGCGCTGAAAAGTTTTTGAATTTCATGGTTGTTAGCTCGAACATGCGCATTGGTGCTTTACTTCCAAATTAACCTAGTTTTTGCACTTGGAGTGTAATCAGAAATACCACCGGAAGTGCAGTCCAACCTGAAATATATGTTTTGGTAGGAACATTCCATCAAATTATTTAACGACTTAACCCATGACTTCTCTACTACTTAACGCAACAGTCTCCAATTGTTGGCTCCTCACAAACTTTCTGACGAATATTTAAGCTTATTTCCAGCCCAGCTTTCTTACCGGAAGCGGTCTTGAAAACGAAAATTCCTAAAATTTGAGACGAAACCAAGATCAAATCACCCGGCAGGTTGTAGATTACCTGACCAAATATTTTAAGCTTATTACCGCCACGTGTTCCATCGTAAATATGATGTAATATTTTTTTCCGAATTACGTCAGAGAAATTAGAATTGATTGTGTTTGTAATTTTATTAAGTACAATTACTGGATTTGAAATATTTGCTAACTATGGACATGATTATTGCTTTAACACGTATCTTCATATAAATGAAAGGGCTAAAGTTGGACTTTATTTAACCACAGCGCACACACTTCCATTGGTCTTTATCTGGTTTGACCGAGCGTATACTGGGGATTATTTTGACCAGAAGATAAATTCACCGAAAATGATCAGGCATAACTGAAATGCACTGGCAATGTCTGCAGGTAGCTGCAGACAAGCAATAGACAAGCAGTTTCGCCATTAGTGAACCAATAGAAACTATACATTACAAACGGTTCTAATTCCATTTAAAATTAAATCTACTAATCGGACTACGTTTGTGTTATTACTTAACCCTTACCCGTCCCACGTTACCCAAGTCCTTATCACCCATTTGGATAACTTTATACAAAGTTCTATGACGTTGAATTATTTTTATCGTCAAATATTTTAAAATCGATATATTTGCACAAAGTCTCAGATGGGTTGAAAATTCAATTCAATTGACCGAGTTTCTGATTCCAGAGAACACCAGAAATTAAACAGTTAATTAATTAAGGGTATCGGTTCTAGTTAGTAGATACATCGTAAATAGGATTCGAGTTTGTAGTTAACGCATCAAGATTATAATATAAACAAGTTTTTAAAGTCTCCGGATGTCACTTGGACAACTGAACAACAAATTTGAATACCCCATTTCAAACATTTTAACGTTTTTAAATTTTTGGTATTTTTAAATTTTCGAAACTTTTGAATTCCAGAACTCAAAGTATCCCTAACGTAGACAATAATATTTATAAATGGGAATCCGACTTGAAGCGGAACTTAATCGTCGCTATTTGGGTACACAAATATATTTCCAAAACATTTTTCTAAATATTTCTTCCATAGACTGGCAGGCTGTTTTCCAAGATCAATACACCGGGTCGTTTATAAGTCGCCAGAAGCCGGTCTGAAAACAAAACTGGGGACTTATGGCGCGATTGGCGACTTATGAAATAGTAAGGCGACTTATGACAAATGCGTAGACTAATTATGCCAAATATACATTTTTATGTTTTTTTTACTGAGATTACTGAGCGTATACTGAGATTTTAAGTAAAGCAGTCGGTAAGCTTTTTTGTGTCTTCTTTCTTGGCTTAAGGAGCTCTACTGGTTCCGGTACTACATCTGGAACTGATTCCGAGATAATCACGTCACCCACGGGTGGCAAATGCGGCCCCTACCGTTCAAAAAATTGAACTTATCTACTTTGCTTTAGTACACTAGTAGTTTTAGCCAAACTGATCGTTGTAAAAGTGATTTTAAACGTTTTTTATAAAATATTTAAAGTATATTACCAAAATACCCAAAAAAAACTATTCGCCCCTGCTTTCATTTATGTCCCACAGGTTACAATGAGGCACATCTTTAATTAAATTTTTAACACCTGTCCGCCCAGTCTCGACCTCTCCTTTTGGAAATACTCTCATTTGTTTCTTGATATTTTGAATTTTCTAGACTTTTAAGTGCTTGCTCCTGGCCTATCTCGGCTATAACATATTTTGATTTTCAATCTCGCTGCTGTAGCCCGAGGTTTTGATTGGCATTTTGATTAAACATAAAAAATATGAGTCCCATATTTTTGCGCGCAAAAGGGGTGGGTGACGACTTATAATGTGCAAGTTGGGAGCCCAGAAAGTGGTATCTTATGACGCGATTGGCGACCTATGGTCGTGGCCACTTATGATGCGACCTAGTCTATGGAATTTGGGTTGTCAATCACTTTCGAAGGCACTTAACCAGTAGATACCAATTTTCGCTCTTTCAGTAGATACCACAGCGGGCCATTTTTAAAAAATCGAGCACTGTATCGAGCACTGTATCGTTTTGAAGTTTTGTGTTCTTAAAGATTAACTCATTCCCGATCCATCGGTATTTCTGGCTTCAAAATATCACATTTGGATCTAATACAGTAGTCTACAAACTGAGCATTGACAAACTGAAGTCATTTTAAATGCCGTTTTCCTAGTCGTAATTGGATTTTCTGAATAAAAAAAAAAACAATGTAGCTTGGAATTTTGCATGTGTCCCAAATTTATGGAAACAATATTAACTTTTAGCAACTTTTCATAGTGTAGTTGCCCGAAAACTGAATAGCCCTCTATTCTTTCTTTGTCCCAGCCGTACAACATTTTGGCATTTATCTCGAGAGCGCCTCAGTATTTTTAAAGGAGCTTTTAGCGTTAGATAGCTAAGCATTCAGTCTTTGAGTATATCTATTTCATTTCGAAATTAGTTTTATAGAAGCGTCGCATTCCTGGACAATGTAATGGTCGTGTTTTTTAACTAAGCGAGCGATGCAATTTATCGCTCTGAACACTTCGTAAACTGGGTTCTAGTATAGATAAATTTAACTTTTGTTTTCAAATCCCAACATACAAAAATCACTAGGTAAGCTAGGTAATTACAGACGATCACTTCATGCTGTGCATGTCAATTACATTATTCGGTGTAGCATCTGCTCGTAAACATCGACTCTAAAAGCTGCGAATCAATTTCAGATGATAGCGACTTTTGTAGCACTTTAAAACGCGAAAACCAATTATGTTGGCAAATTTGCCAGCTGAACGGTCACGTTAACGCGCGAAAATATGTTTACTAATTGAGCTCTATCGATCATACATAGTAAAATTACCATATATATTTAGTGAATCAAGGCGAAATTTGTGGCAAAACTTTGGGCTTTAGGTAAGTCTATCTTTGTTCTATCTGTTCTATAAGTTAGAAAGTGAATACACGTAGGTGAGTGAAATTTTAAACTTGTGAGTAAATTGTTTCGAACCATTTGATGGACTAACCGGTATCATAGTGCAATTCATATTCAGTAGTGGCCAAGACTACATTTGTACACGAAGAATTACCATTATGGATAAAGTAGTAAGTTAAAATATTATCATAAAATTACAACCGTGTGTATAGTCTGCATTGTGGACTAATAAGGTCAGACTAATTATTGGCTCAACCGTGAAGGAAACGTATACAATGTATACTTATATAATCCCAACATTTACATAATGTATATCCTCTATCACACTTTAGGGCTAACTATTATGTCTGCCCCAACAATGAATTTCTAGTTTACCGATGTTTTGTTTCAGAGAAAAATGGATGTGAACCTCAATATATGTCAATGTATTAATTAATGTATTCATATAGATTAAGCGATTGGACTTTCAGATTTAGTTTAACCCAGACTCATAAATAAGCCCTGTAGTAGACCCGTATTCAGGTGTATGATCTCGATTCGGCCTAAAAGCAATCATGTTAAAAGACTTCCTTTACAAAAATTTCGCAAAAATGAGGTAACTAGCGTGTAAAAGAAGATACACAGTAGCCTTGGGTCTTACCCACTTTACAATTAAATTACTTTTGTGATAATTTTCGAAACGGAAGTCTTTTAACTTTACTTTTTGATCTTATCCAGATCAAATACCTAAGTACGCGAGTACTATAGAGACCTGTTTATGAGTATGGGTTAAACTAAATCTGAAAGTCAACCGTGTAAGTCAAACGTTTTTATATACTATTTATGAGTTGTTAAAGTAAATTAAACCACTTAACAGTCACGCGGCATTCAATTTTCAAATTGAATTTGTTTGCTTTGGACAGGGTGACTTTAGGGGTCCATAACATAGGAACAAATAATCGATACTTTTATTGGATTACCAGTGTCCTAATTAGTCCAGCTGTACTAAAAGTTCTTAAAATATTAGGGCTATGGACCCCTAACGTCACCTTGTACCAAGCAAACAATTTGAATTTTAGCGTCTAGAAAGAAAATGGCACGCATGTGCCAGCTTGCCGCGTGACTGTTAAATGCGCTTAAAACCGTTTAACCTATATTAATACAGTAATTATCACGTTGAAATATAATGTCGTCTACATCCAAAATCGATAAACTAGAAAATAATTATTGAGCCAGGCATAATTTATATATTTTTTTGAAAAAACTGTTAATTTTAACTGGTGCTAATTAAAACGAATCTGTTATGATTCGCCTCCTATCTTTGTGGTAGGCGAGTCCGGCCGCCCGTTTAACATCACGTGTTCAGAAAATGGTACAGCTGAGCAAATATCTGTTTCAGTTAAAACAAGCCCATGAGGGCTGAGTGTCATCGGAAATAATTTAAGCACATTGTTAGAATTAACGCCAAATATGTATGTTTATAGAAGCTGTCAACGTTTGAAGAGATCGGGAATATCTGTCTACACATAGTTTATTGTCCGATTTGAATTAATGATTGTTATTCACATCCACTTCACATCACCATCAATTACAGCTATATCCTATATACGCACAGTTGTCCCCACGTGTCACAGAACTCGTACGCCTATTTTTTAGGTGGGACACATATCGATAGAGGAACTATTTGTCCAGTTTTTTTTCAGAAATTTTTGGATTACATTTCCACTAGAGGTCGTCTCGGGCAACAATTTGATGTGATTACCGATTTAAAAAAAATCTCTTTCAGCTTCCACTTCCGGTGCCACTTTAGATCCGAAACTACGTTAGACATAAGCTGAGAAATATTTAGGTGGAGGGCCTGGATGGCAAATTCGGCGTAACACCACTTCAACCGAAGTTATGACCCGATTAACGGAAATGTATGCATAAAGTCACACAATTCAGCATGCGGGTTAAGCTACAATCCGACCGTAATCAGTTAAACACGAATAAACTAGATCATTACTTATTAACCACCCATAGGGCCGTTTTAAACTCCCTGTTGGTATCACGGACAAGAAGCTATAACCGTACATAGATAGGATATCCCACCATTTTCCATCAGCCAAAACTAAAAAGCTTTTGCTTTTTCTATATGTCTCTGCATCATATCCCAATTACTGTCCGGGTAGCAAGGGGAGACGCGGATAAAATAGTAAGACAGAAGTCTGGTATTTTTAAATTTGACTAGATAAAAAGGCTGCCATCGGTTCACGATTTCTATGGGATAACTCGCAGGATCCAAGCTGGAATAATATCTATGCATAAAACGGGGCTGCAGACTAGACAGCGAGACAGACAAATCCATATTATTACCTAAATCACCAGCGACTGAACGTATCGGTTTCAAATTTTAACTTGTTACAGGGTTTTCAAATACGTTTCAAACAAACTACGTCCAAATGAAAAACGTTTAGTATAACCAATTTTGCAGCTCTCGGTGAAGATCAAAGCTCGTTGCAAAACTTAACTGCAATTATTTCAGCGGTCGGACCTCGATTTCAATCCAAATATAGTCAATGCTTTGCCGTTATATCATTGTCGTTATAGAAAAAAAAATGACGGTCTTACCATACACAGAAATCCAACGGATAGCTAACTACAACTCCAATTATTTTAGTTGTAGGAACTCAGTTTCAATTAAATTTTTTTCTTTGTGTACCATTGTTGGCATAGAAAAAATATGACGTTCTTATAAGTACCACCTATTCGCCACAGTTTTGTAAGAGCAATTTAGTGGCCGCGGAGAAGTATAGAGAACTATCCCATAGGAGGGATTTTTTCATGCATATGTTTAAATCATTGAGGTACGGTGTAGGTAGCTCATCATGACTAGAATGAACAGTTTAAAGTTTTGACCATTTTTGGTCAAAAGTACACAATTGTATCTACTTTTTGAGCGATTTCCGCTTTGATTATGGTTGCAAAGATCATGTAATTGAGTAGTGGGTAGGAGCGAATCATTATTTGCATCGTCTTTTTAAACGTTAGAGACATATACGGATTTTCAAACATCAGTAATATTAACTCGAATCCAAATTAGAAACCCTAATGACAAACCTACGCGTCTCCCTTCTGTATTCCTGTTTCTAATAGTCAGTTCTGTAATAAACTGGTCTGTTTCACCTGCATTCACAATACGGCGTAAGACCTAGGATAGGGCCCGTTCTTATTTTGAATTGAATAACATTCTATGTACAATTAATAACTAGAAGAATTAAGAAACAAAAACACGAATCTTCTCAAATAATTGAAAATCGATAAAATCAAGTTTGCCGGACAATCCGCGGCCGTAGAACGACTACTTTGTTTATCTATTTAACTATGATCCGGTCGAATATTCGTCCAATTTTCAACGAAATTTTTTGAATTTCTGGTTCATTATCGGACGAAATTGTTGGTCGATGGGTACCATAAAATATTCGAAATAAAATGTTAGGTGGGAATGATGCTAAACGTTTTCCTATCTAAGACACAGCTGTCTTAAGTTGGAAAAACTAATTTGTCATTTCCTAAGTACCAATAATTTGGTGTGATTCGCGATTTTCAGCTGTTACTTATGGCGGTACTTGCGGTCTAAAAATAGTTCCAAAAAAGTCCACGTCTAATTGAGAGGGCGGTAAGTAGAGGTCACCTTAAAAAACGCCAGAAACAGGGCCCGTGTCCAAAAATGTTCAAACTTGTGCTTGCGAGATATCATGTCACAAATAACAGACACACTACATTTTGCCGATGTATTTAATGAGGTAGATTATAATGCAGATTACGGTGCGGATCACGGTGCAGATTAGAGATGGAGGCGGTGACTCAAATGTAATGGATACCCATTGAAACAATTATTAGATTTGCATTAACTAACGCTAGATCGGAGTAGTGCGTTGTGAATTTTAACTATGCGGGCAGGACTATAGTTATGTCAAATTGACGACATTCACAGGCACATGTTTAACCCGTACACCGCACGAACAGAACTATCCATACGCTTCAATCTCTGCCGCTCGACACATTCTCGTGAAACTCATTATTTCAGTTCGAGATTCCAATTTTCTAGTTGTTGATTACGGGTATAAGAGCTAGTTTGAATAGAGAACTTCCTATATATTCTTGACCTTATGGGGTGAACTTACTACGGTATTATATTTACTTATGGGCTTGTTTGCAATATCCGCTAAATTTGGGATTGATTTAGTGTTTTCCTGTAACTATCAGAACTCGTTTATTTTTGTGTCATATTGTTTGCCTCATCTCCCTCTACCTCTGAACCACATCTGGATGTATTCTGTCTACGCATTTTGTTAATAATATATATAGCAAGGTCTATAAGCCACGATACTCTTAACCAGTGGATACCCCTTATGGGCATATGTCCCTTAACACGTCAAAATAGCTCTTCTTTCACAAAAATATCAAGCACACATTATAGGGATTTCAAATACCCTTCATTCAAAAATGGTGCCGATGAAAAACGTACAAACACACAGCTATGCTGATCTCTGTAAACATTACGTTTGCATGAACTGCGAGAGAAAGCATTCTTATGACGCACGCCTGTCAAAACTACCCCTCCCCTACGCCAGGGAGCAACTGATCGGTTAACGAGACTTAGTGGGTCTGATAGAGTTTTTCCTTTCGGTTCAGAATCTGTTCCCGGACTATCCGAAATTATACGCGTTGTACAGTTAACCCCCCTAAAGTCAAAACCTGAAAAAGATCGCACTAAATTTCACGAGATTAAGTAGACCTCAGGGCATCCAATAAAAGTATCGAAGACGTACTTCGATTATTCGTTTTATACTTATGGATCTCAAAAATCACATTGCCAAAATATACAAAATTGACTTTGACCGTCCCAAACATTACTTTTTATGCAGCTGCTTCGAGTCAAATTTTTAATGAACATACTTTGGGACCTTGGAATGTTTTCTAAATCATAACAAATCGAAAGGTGAAAAAATTGGTGATTTGGTCACTTTTTACAAATTCCATTTTGAGCTATAACTAGGTTACGTATTTAGAATTAGGGGTCAGTCCTTTGAGATAATTGAAGCTGGAGTCATGGCGCGTCGAATAAGCCGACTTTCAAGCCAATCGGACACAGTGCCCGAAATCACATAACGTATTAGGAATTCGGGGTCGACCTCTTGAGAAAAAATTTAGCGGACATCCGTGCGCGTTGAATGAGACCAATTTTGGGGCAAATCAGATACATTAAAAAATGCGAAATTTGATAATTGACAGGTACGCAATACTCACAAATAATTTCCAATAATACATATCTGTCATACTTTTCCATTAGATGTCGTCTCGGGAAACAATTTGGTATGATGCCCAATTCGAAAAAAATTCCGTTTTTTAGCCTACACTTCCGGTGTCACTGCAGGTCTGAAAGTACGTTAAAAACCGGGAGGCGGGTTTATGTGGGGTCCTGGATAGCAAATTCGGCGTAGCACCACTCCAACAGAAGTTATAGTCCGATTAGTAATTATATGTGCCGCACGGCACAGATTTCAACGTGCGAGTTAAAAAAAGGCTACCAAAACGCCAATTGCGTTTGCCGAGAGAATGTAGGTTATCCAAGCAATTAGTGTGGATTATCCACAGATGTGAGTGCCTGAAAATATACATTGATGTGGCAATAATTTGCAGTAGTATATTTTTGTCTCGAGCCCATCACTGGAAAACCTAATTTTCCAATTTCACACCCCTGTATATAGTCTGCAATAGAGTTAATAAATAAATAAATTGTAATCAAGGTGCTTGCGTCTTTTGGTTATTCTGAAGAACACTAAAACATTTTTTGTTGAATCCGACGGTTTGCTAATTACAACTCCAAAAATGTTAATGGTAGGGACTCACGTTGTAAACAACATTTTTTATATCCAACGGTTTCCTAACTACAACTCCAAGTATTTTAACCGCAGTATCTCAGCGTCTTAGGTTCATGTTGTTTGGGTTTCCATGTTGACATAGAACACAATTATTATATTGTACATACATATATTTTTATTCAATAAATGGTGAACCTATCGGAAGTTTTTCCATTATCGTCTCTTTTGTTTCGAATAAATAATATATATATCATGAATAAATTCACTTGCCAGTACTTCGCTTGTCTCTATAATATTTTCCATCCAGATGGGTCTATGAATATTTATTTTATTTTATTTAGATCGATTGTTGCGTGCAACAGAGCATTCGGTCAAGATAGTACAAGTGTAGAGCAGATATAATAATTTTTAA
>SCLF01399918.1:0-15698 GCA_004367975.1 Mesochordaeus erythrocephalus
ATTATTTTTAATTCTGGAAACGGTATTGACAAGATCAATTTGAGTGACAAAAAATGGTCAAAAAGGTGCCTGAGAGATATTGTTAAATCCTTACAATGTTAGATAAGGTATTATGTAATATTTAGATCACTTGATGCTGCATATTATTTTGTCGTCAATTCGATATTCAGCTAGGGACTTCCAAATCCGCTTTATCCATCATTTTTATTTATAATTTATTGACCAACGAACATAAGCGTTTTAGTCAGTGAAATAATATTGACATCAATAATCTTCAATCCTAGCTTTTTCAGTTTCATTAATTTCATTACGACCCCAGATAATTCATGAAAAAAAAAACTTTTAGCAACTTTAAGTAGTTTAATACGCAGAAAACTATATTTTCTATATCTCTTCTACGTTTTAGGATGTGTCTCAAGAATACCGTAATATTTGTTAATGAAATTAATTGCGTTAGATAGCTAAGGGTTCAATCTTTCCATACATCTACAATAGTAATTGGAAAAGTGGCACTAAATTGTGGTTGTTGCAGCGCGCTCATTCGATAGTTAATGATGTAATATAATGCTTACAAATAAAATTTCGGTGCACAGAAAATCCAATTCGAGCTGAGAAAATAGACTTCATTTTGACAACGTTCAGTTTTGAAGTTTATTAGGAAAATATATGAATATTTTAAAATAAAATGTATAACATTATATCTGTAATAAACAATACAATGCATACTTTTCGAAAAGACAAAAAGACAAGGCCGATTAATGTTTATTGAATGATTGCGATACGAGAGACCGACGTGATGAATCATCAAGTAATGACAATTAGACTGTAATTTTATGATTATATATGAATAATATATATCACTATGTATATAAAACTCGTTCATACAGCATGGTGTAGCCATATTGATTTTTTATCGATTCATAGTAATATATAATTACAAGGTCTAATTGTTACCATTACCTGATGATTCAACACGTCGTTCTCTCTCATCGTAATCACTCAATAAACAAGAACCGACCTTGTCTTTCCGTTACAATTTTTCTCGAAAAGATGTGAATTGTATCTAAATATTAACTCATTATCGATTATCTGTTTTCGTTTATTGAACACCTGATCAATATCACGATCATCGATGATAGGAATATCCTCCAGATAACGTTTTTTTTCTCAAATAGTTTTGTATTTGCATTCACTCCGAGCGCCTACAACACTTCCATTAATTTGACGTCATTGTATTTCCATCAGGCACTCTTTTTGGCTTTTATAATACGATCATTAACATTACTGCTATCTTAGATTCTGCTTCCACCACAAATTGTTTTGACTTTTCCTATCAAATAAAACGACCGTTTCTGCATCGCTATGCAAACCTTAGGCGCTAATTGCTTCTCCTCTTCAATTATAGCTAATTTCTTATGAATGATATGTTTGGAGCTCTAATTGTCCAATCCATCTGTTCTGTGTGTTGTTTCCTTTATTTTTTCTGCGAGAACCTGCCAATTTGATAATCTGCAGTGATTTTTCTTGCAGTACAAACGCAATTAACTACCTTAATGTATCTGTGAGACGCATACTGTCAACATCATAGTGCGTAATGCCCATAATTCCATCACAGAATTCCTCCGCACATTATATAAAATTTAATACTGCCGCCATTTTGCCAAGCTAATTATCTCCTTCATTTCCATCAGTTAAACTATTATTTTCACTTCAAAATCCCAATTACTATTGTTATGACAAGCTATATTGGATGCATTCACCATCATCATTGCGAATTGATCAACCCGGTCAATCCGGCATAGTTCTATATCATAACTTATTCGAATTGGAACGTTTTTTGTTGTGCCATCATAATTTTCCAGTTAATTGTGTCATATAACAGAATTTCTGTGTCTGCTAATCAAACAGTCAAACAGTCATCAACCATCAATTGTTACCTTATTAATACGACTTTGATAATTATAAATACTAATTTTATTTATCACCCATGTTTACTAACAACTTCTTGTTATCGGTAACGATCAATCATATTCGCTGGTGCTTTTCCTCTGACCGCTCTTTTATACCAATCCCGAGGTTTTTCTTCTCTCCCAATGCAACGGGAGTTTTTGTATATTCTATCCATGCAGCTATTATCTTGTTAATTGGTTTCCCCATAATCTGAGCTTTATCGTTGTTTAAACGTACACCAGCGGTTCATCAATAAATTCATCATCCACTATTCTCTTTATCGCATTGTTGTTTTTTTCATAATTCCGCATAATTCCAAATCTACTGTATATATACTGTATAGACCCTTGACACACCAGTGTCCGTATCCAGTAAATCCGCGCAAGGAATTGGCCAAACGCTAAAATCTTCAATTAAATCACAAAGTTCTTGAATTTTGCATTAATTCTATCGTAAGCTCTTGACGTTTTCTACTTCCGGCATTCTGAATACTAACACTTATTAGTTAACATCAAAACGCAGTATCTCATTATGCAAGTTTTAGCAAAGTGTACGAACAATCACAAAACTGCACGCAGATTCAGAAAAGTACACGCAGATTCAGCAATGTGAATGTGAACTCACAAAAGGCACGCAGCATAAGGAAGTGCATGTGTATTTAACAAAGTGCGTGCAGAATTGGCCTAATGTACGCCAATCAACAAAAGTGCACGCAGATTCAGTGAAGTTTGACAAAGTGCACGCAAATCCATAAAAAAGTCGCGCATATATAGAAAAGTGCACTATGGCACGTCGGAAGAGATGGAGAAATACAAAATAGCTGTAGACACAATGGATGAAGAAAAATGGAAAATTGAATTTTTGAACATTTTGTTAATTGTAAAAAGTGAATATTTGTATGTATATTTCACCTTTTACAACAAAAATATGAACGTGTAATTATTATGTAAACAGTTATCTTCCTAAGATATTATATCTTACCCTTAAAAAATTGTTGTAAACCTAAAAATCTGCGAGAGTTAGAAGAAAGAAAAATGATTTGAGGAATAGAGATGTTTGGACACCAAGAAAGGACATCAAGATACATTATACCATGAGGCTGCATTGGCCTGATTAACTGTGTAGTGGAAAAGTGGAACCGTGAAATGGGCAGGGAAAGCTCAATGGGGTTAAATTGAGAGATTTCATCGAGTGACAACTTGGATTGAAATTGTTTCGATGACCTAGTTTGGGTAATTTGAATGGAAAAGGAAATAAGAACCCACAGAGTTGGTAGGATAGACGAAGGCCCCTAGGTCGTTTCCCGGGCCTTTAAATATCACGGTTTTATTCAATATTTCCATTAAAATAATTGAAAATTAAAACAAAAACCATTTATAGAAAAAACAGGTGTTAACTTGTGCAACAAGAAGAAGCAGGTATGGAATAAACTGCGAAGTGAAGCTTTAGTAGAAAGGTGTGGCAGTAAAAGCGGCTGGAAGAGAAGTGGAAATCGGTCATTAGTAAAAGTGGAAGGGTATCAACTGAACCCTTAAAAGTGCGCGCAAATTACAACAAGGTGACATGCATGATACTTGCCAAAATCACTGAACATACGATCGAACGGAAGGTGGAACATGTACAAATAGGTGCTAAAGAAAATAGTGCGATGGACCCATGAATCGAATTATCCGCGATGGAAAAATTGTAAATTTGCATTTTAATTGAAATGACAAATGTGAACAATGTGACTTTCGAGGTCCATAGTTTTAAAACAAATAATCTGAGTATATTTTAGATGCTTTTAATGGATGCTCAGGGGTCTAATTAATCTACCACAACTTAGTTCGGTCAACTGCTATGCTCCCAGGACTTAAAATTTACGTTTTTAAATAAAAATGTCTTTTTCATGCATAAACAGTAACACGCATACGGATTTGGTATATATAATGTACTCGGCGAGACTAATTGCGTGGAAAGATGAGTGATTACCCCCTGGTCCAGGTATAGTATGGAGGCAAATACTATACTCCTAGTAACGTGAATATAGGTGAACCATAGACCAATGACATTAAAAATCCCCAGGTTAATGAGTAGGTAAATGGGAAATAGTCAGAATTTTATGCTTGTATTCGATATAGTTTGCTATATCCCAAATCTAACTTGAACGTCCATTTTGAGCCTCCGCAAGAAGCAGCACGTGTGCAGAAAGAGACGTTTACTGGAACCACTGGAAGAAGAGAGAAAATCAAGCTTAACTATTATTAGGCAAGACTACTGCTTTACACTGTTAAATATATAATTATTAGTTCGTACATTACAGTTTAAGTTACAATTAAAAATCACATTGAAAACCCTCAGTTTGTTCATAATTAATATTGTACTGTAACTAAAGCAGATATTTTCAAAAGAAAAATACCATTAGATTGCTAGGGAACGAATCTTTAATCATGTATGCGTCGCAAGATAATTGCGAACGAATTTCGCATTAGTGACTCCACAATAGTGAATGGCAGTTATCTCGAAAACAATACATAATACACCAGTCTTAACGTTAACGCACCACATCGAGGTAAGAAAAAGCGGTGCGTATAGGTTTAGTCGGTGCGTTAAGGTTTAATTTGGTGATAAATGAAAACTATGATTTTACATGCATATTTTTTAGAAAACGAATTATTTACAAATATACGTTATTTTTATTTATAAAAGTCTCTATTTGCAATGGTTGAAAAAATCTATTTCAAATTGTTGCTCGATCGTTTTCTTCACTCGTACGTGTTTATCGGAGATTTCTGGTGATATCAGAATGTCCGACCGGTGCTGCAAGATTCTTCGAATTGACGTATGATGTAAATTTCGGCCATACTTTGCAGCCAAATGTTTGGCGAGTTTTCTCTTCGAATGCTTTTGGTTTTCATCGGCAAAAAATACAATTTCTTTTTTTTGCCTAATGGTTAAATGTTTTTTGGGTATTTCTCAACATGATTTAAATTTTCAAACGATACGCCGTGTCATTAAAATAAAAATTCAAATAACGCGTTTCATTGGATCTAGCAAAAACTGAGCGTTTCCGTGATTGGGCCTTTTAAATCGGATCTAAAATACATGTATTTGAATGATACAACGAGTCCTCTCGTTTGAATCAGCTCACTGTCACTATAACAAACGGACAGTGAAAGTCGGATTTGAAGAATATAAGAGAATTCCCAAAATAAAGAATGATGAGTTGATTAAATATTATATCGGCCATGTTTCATCTTAACCCGCGCGCTGACGAAATGGTTATACCCTCACGCTGCAGTGTGAATTTATTCACACACTCGCTAAACTAATTAGTTTGTATAGACCATTTCCCTATAATTTTTGACCCCTTTATTCTTTTTAAAAATCAGTATAAATTTGCATATACCGATCGCAGTAATAGTTTAAATCCCGGCAACTAATCAGATCCATGGAAGTACGGACTAAATAGCAAATTCCATATTTCAAATTGTACGTGCATTTAGACAAAAGACGAAAAAGTAGAAAAAGCGGTGCGTTTAGGTTTAGTTGGTGCGTTAAGGTTTAGTCGCGTTAACGTTGGTGTATCGCTTTCAAATTTGCATGATTAAAGATTCGGTCCCAAGGAATCTAATGGTATTTCTCTTTTGAAAATATCTGCTTTGGTTATAGCGCAATATGAATTTTAAAGAAGCTAAGGGTTCCAACAGGATTTTGAATTGTATCTTGAACTGTACTGTACGAATTAATAGTGATGTATTTAATAGTGCAAAGCAGTAGTCTTACCTAATAATATGTAAGCTTGATTTTCTCCCTTCTTCTATCGGATTCAGTGAACGTCTGTTTTTGGACACGCGCTGCCTCTTATGGAAACTAAAAGTGGACGATCGTGGGAGGTTTGGGATATAAAGACGTGAAAATACTCGTTGTTACTAAATAGTTGTTTAAATAGGTAAGCTGTAGTAGAGAAAATACTAATGAAATGGCTAATATTATGTGCCTCACGGGAATGGAGACTACCAATGACCAAAAGGCTTGTAAACCCTAGCCTGAACAATTTCTTTTTTGGCATCGACATCCACTTTGTCAACAGCAATCTTTTCCATGATTTTCTGCGTTTCAATCGATGTTTTTGCCAATTCTGGTTGCAGAGCAATGATATCGCGTTTCATTATATCAACTTGATTTTCTGCAAAAGCTAATTTTTCCAAACCGCCCACGTACCGATTTTTCAAGGAAACTAATTCGTTCCGTTTCATAGTTAGTAGTTGTTTGAATGTCATGATTAGTTCAAGATAATTTGTTGGAGTGAGATAGTTCTTCCGACCAAAGACGGCATCAAATTTGACGGACAAATCTCGGACACACTCATGAAAGTGCTTGCACATATTTACACAGGCCTTGTGTTCCTTTGAACGGCGTGTTAACCGTGAATAGTAAACAATTCCGAACTTCATATACATAAATTATCGGTAGTGACAAATTGTAAAAAAAAATATTAAACGCGAAAATTTCATTTACCTCCACCAAGTGTTCTCAGAAATAGCTAAGGGAACAAGCATCTTGATTGTGCTACTGGAAATGCAAGCAACCTGAACGACACAGGCAGCTTGATAATAAACACGATCTATTGAAAACCGTGTGACTTGAACGAATTTACGTCCATGGCAAAAACGAGCTCTGGAGATTGCACTTATTCGATTAATCTCCATGGACAAAAATACTCATAAAGTTGTCTGAGGGTTATATGCAAAAGGTTGTTTGGGAGATATGCAGGGTTGAATTAATCACTTTCGGAGGATCTTTAAATACAAAGAACCCTACCTGCGCGGGTCAAAAAAGTATTATAATACGTTTGTCCGAGATTACTAATTCTATAAATATGACGTTTTTAACACGCTACCTGTTCTTCCAACGTGAGTGCATCTAAAAATGTGTTAGCGACCATTTCGAGCGCATCTTCTGGCCATGGATGAAACCAATCAATGGTAGTACCAGCAATGAACGATGGAAAACTTCTGAGTCGGTTTCTCAACGCGTCACCAATGGGTGAAAATGCTAGGATAATGTGCAAATTTTCTTTAACACGTTCGATAAAATAGCCATATAATGCAAGTGGGTTGAGGTCCACCTTCTTACCCAGACCTCTAGCTACTGCAGAAACTTTTTCCAAAATTTCCATTTTTTCATCAGCTGGAAAGAGGTTCGGAATGTCACCAGACGACAAGAGGGCCGAAATATCTTCTAAAAATGCTTCATCTTTGATTTGCTGATCACCGAAAAGGAACGTAGTGGGCTTGCCATCCACGCCTACACGTAACAGAAGCCGTTTCATATCATCCTTGAAGTCGGTCAAACAGTAGGTTCGCGTAATTTCAAGTTGAAAACAATCATAATCTGAAATATACGTGGCCAGTTTTGCGGCTGATTTAGGTTGACCAGTTGGCAATTCACAAAAAGCGGGAAATTTTTTCAAAGTTGGAGAAAAAGCGGGGCACAAAAAAGTGGACAATCTCTAATGCAAGTTTCGAAAAAAAGACAGAACTCTAGTCCCAAGAGTCTGTCTGAGCTAGCGTGTTCGGTTAGCTCAGTCGAGAGAGCGTCTGACTAGGAATCGGAAGGTCGCGAGTTCGATCTTTGTGTTGGGCACAGGTTTTTCGTGGTTTATCAATGTCACAGCGTATCAAAATGGAGTCCTCAGGCGTTAACTCTTTAGGGTTACTCACTATGGTGATTTGAGGGTTGGGAAGTGAGAGCGGGTTAGCGCAACGTTCAGGCTGTAGTGATCGAATGGGTGGACGATACAGCGAGTGGCGCTTCGCGAAAAATGGCCCAGTTACCGGAAATGAATGGTTGTGGTAATTCATGGATAGTTGATACAGTAGGGGTTAGAAACCCCGGGTAATACAAGCATTGATAAGAACGAGAAATAATAGTAGAAAAACGCACGGTGCGTAATTAGTCCCAAAAATCTATCTGAGCTAGCGTGTTCGCTTAGCTCAGTCGGGAGAGCGTCTGACTAGGAAGGTCGCGAGTTCGAGTCTCGTGTGGGAAATTTTTTTTCGGGATTTATCAATTACACACCGTATCAGTGTACGTCCATACTCTTGTTGAATGAAAAACAACGTATTAAATTGCCTGTTTCGTTTCTATGCTATGACCACAATTTCCTGATAAGCGGGACGCCCCAAAAAAGTCCAAAAAGCGGGGCATCTGGTCACCCTAGGCTGATTGACGACCGGAACCACCCACGCCAATTAGAAGAGCATTTCCACCCGGTTGAGAGAGCACACGACAAACGCGTGAGACGTGTTCAATCGCAAACCGAAACATTACGAGCGACATTGGTGCGGTAGAGATCTGGTTATACTCTTCCAAATAGTTGTCCATCACCGTTTTCAAAACATTCAAGTCTGGAATTTCATCATAAATTTTAATAGCAGCTTCTGCCTTGGAATAATTGCCAAAGAATAGTGATCGAATGTTGTCTGGTTGGAGTTTATTGTCACTCCCTGATAAATGACCCAAAACTTTATCCACTGGAATCTTGAAACTATCCATGCACGCGTCGGTAATCATATTAAAAAAGTCTTTTTGGTCTGAAGTTTCAACCAAGCGATCCGCAAAAACCCTAAATAATAACACGGTTAGGTAATAATAAAATAATTTTAATATTAATTTCTATTATATTATAATATTAATAATTTATAACACAGTCACACGGAGTGTTGGTATCTAGGCGGAAAGTGTTTCCGCGTAGCCCCGACACCAATCCCTTTTTTACTCACTAAGCGGAAAATATTGTTCAATAAAATTTTTGTCATAAGTTAGGTGAGTCGTCAGGCTTTCCACTGATGACTGGAGCAGTACAAATCGCCGATGGAATCAATGGAACAACAGTAATGACCGAAGTAAAATGTGCATGCATTAAGTTAAACTGTAAATGTTACTATAAGGCAGTACACCTTATCTAAAACACTTTTTAAAAGCTGCTAAAAAATTATAATAAATCAAGGATTTTTTCTTAGGACTCGCAAAAACTGGGACCAGGCACTCCGGTGAGATGTGCCTGAGCCGAAAAGTACGACGCAGAGCCTTGGGAACAAAAATCTGGAAACAGAAAAAATGTAAAAAAACGAAGTGTCCATTTCGGAATTGCAAATTCAGAATTCCCAGGGAACTGACTATAAAATAAAAGTTATGGGGGAAATAGGGTTAGTTGTAGCACCCGAGAAGCAACGGGTACGTAACGGGTTAAGGGAACACGCCACAAATAAAAATGATGAAAAATTGGTCACAAATTAATGAACAAAGTACAAATTATGCACAAACACGGTGGAATGTAAAAGGGGGCAACCCACGACCAATTTGAGGCTCTAGAATTTCAAAAATGGCCCGAGCGATTTTTGGGGGTATAAATATAACTATTTCCCACATGACAACTAATTAAATTTTCCACATTATAAACCACCAAATCCCTTACTGAAAATTCAGACTTTGTGAAAGCCTGGGAAAAGGGCCATTTGGCAAAAAAAGTAAATCAATTTATACAAAATAAATAATTTTTTGTAATTATAGCAATAATTGCCGGAAGTACTGTGAAGCGTAGCGGAAGAGAAATAGGAGAAACCGGGAAGAACTACGCAAGAGAAAAGTAACCGGAAAAGGTAGCTAACGGAAGTGCGATAGAAGTGTATCAGTGTATCAAATTGTTGCACCGGCAGGTAACAAACAAATCGGCGGGAATGTAGTGCCTTGCAGGTTAGTAATAAAGAGACAGAGGACACACAAAGACCAATTAAGCCAAAGAAAAGTACTAAAAGTGAGATCAAAGAGCGGAACAACGCGGGGGGTAATTAGCAACGTCAAAGAAGAAATATGAGTCAGAGCTTCACAGAATCCAGCTACTCCTTCTACCAGGAGTTGAAGGATGTAGCTAGGTACGATGGGCTACGACAACAAACGAGTGTAGAACAAATGCCAAAAGTACTCAAATAAGCCCAGGAGAATGTAAAAAGCTTTTAAGACAACATCGAAGACAATATGGAAGGAGCCATCAAACTGAGAGATATATGGCGGACGGGAATGAGCCCAGAAGAATATCGGTCAATAAAAGGGTGGAAACCGCTAGCGACCCATATGGATGAATAGGATGTCATCTCCGGCTTTTGTTGAATCGGTAACCAGCTGGAAAGAGGAAAATACACAAAACTGGAAGAAACAGGAACATGCCAATGAAAGGGGAGAGGAACGTATGGAGAAAATGCAAGATGAAATTCAGGCATTAGCAACGAAGGTGCAACACAGAGTTGCTATAAAAAGACCAGGCAGCATTTCAAGATACGAAGAACCGAGAAAATTCCACCGAACAGAGTACGTAGCCAGGAGAGGAGAGACACGAGTCCATGCAGAAAGTGTGGAGTGCGAGGCCACAATAAGTTCGAGTGCAGGGGAACCTGGAGAACATGCTACATTTTCAACGATGGATAAACTGAATTAAAAAATGCGTTTGGGATTAATGGTAGCAATGGCATAGGAATTTTTTTTGTAAAATAATGGTTAGGGAACGACCGCTATTCCATGTTAGTGGATAGTGGAAGTGAAGTGCCCATACTGCCACGAAAATTAGTTAGTAATGAAGTATTAAAAAATCAGAAAGTGTTCGTAACGGCCCAGAACTGCATACCAATTCTAGTTACTGATTTATTGTTCGAGAACCGCACGCTCTCTTGGTCTATAATGGGTGATCTGAAGACTCCACTGTACACAGCCTGTCAAGAATGCGCTAAATTATTGTGCAAGTTAAAAGTGCAAAAAAAACGGTTTCCGGCAGGTGGTGAGAACGAAATTATGATTCCACCGAATTCAGAAAAAATTATTAGTGGCTACATAAAAAAAAAACCAGTAACAGAGTGGTTCATGGTGGAGAGCGTTTACCAGGTTAACACACTAAGCTTGGCAAAGGTCCTGTACCATCAATCACATTGTGAGAATTTCCCGGTCCGACTCTGTAACAGTACAAATCTAGAAGTCAGGATCGAGAAATTGCGCCCACTGACGAAAATTACAGGGGTGGAGGGAAAATATGTTTTGCAGATAGAAGTGTAACCGTAGGAAGAGGTGGAAAATATAGTTCACAATACAAGGTATTTATTGGGTAGCCAATGAAAACATTCTATTTCGTGAAAAAGTCAGACATCAATTAAGAAAAATACCAGCACGAACCAATTTAAACTGAAAGGACATTCGTATGATTCACCTTACCCATTGCACGCATTTTATATTTAATAAAAAATAGAAGAGAAAGCAGAGATGTTAATTTTATACTGGATCACGTAACAGGTGTAGCGATATACAGTGATGTTGGAAAAATTGTCCGATCATATACCAGAAAATCAATGAACAGTTTTTAATAAAAAAAACTTTACAAGTCATACTGGAGAACGTAACAGGAATAATCAACAAAAAGAGGGGACAAAGAAGAAACCGGAAGAGCACCGGAAGTGGTGGAAGAAAATAAAAATCGATCAAAAAATTTTCGAAAAAAGGAAATTAAAAAAAGAAGCACGAAGACACCTTAATCGTAATATATTTAAAACATTCAGACTTCAGGAAGGAGGGGAAAGCGAATTAGGATGGGCTGAGAGCAATTTTCCCGGAAATTCTGAAAAATTTCAACAGACCCCAAGGGGTATACCTCCTAATCTCATGAGAAACCACCACGGGGTGGAAACAGAGAGGGAAAGTGAGGAGAGAGAAAAAGAGACGGAATTAAAACTCTTTGCAAAAATTCGGAATGGGGAAATAAAAATAAATGACGTCACGGATGACGTCACTGATTATGTGTGGGAAATTCGAAACCGGGATGAAAAATCCGGAAGAACGAAGCCAAGTTTGGCGAAATCGGGTAAAAATTGGGACATAAACAAATCGCCAGAAAAGAAATCAGTGAGAAAATCCGATGACGTCAAAGAGGCGCTAGAGGACTATCAACAACATTTTCGGATTCAGCACGAGAAACCACGTCGAATGGACAAGGCCTTACGGCCAACGGACCAGGTCTCAAGGTCACCGGACCAGGTCTCAAGGCCAACGGACCAATTAGACGTTTTTAGCTCGGTGGCCACCACGTGGCCAAAGCCCAAAAAATCCCAAAAATCGCCAAAATGCCAAGTACTCCCAATCAGGGTCAAATTTGGTGGAGGGATAGAAACAATCGCGCTGAGTTCGAAAATCGGAAAATTAACGACGAAAAAAGAAGAGGTGTTTTCGAGGTTAGACCCAAAAAGACTCGAACGTGTGACCAAATGGTCGACATCATATTTTACGAGAACGGGAAAAGCGACAAAAAGTAGCACGTCAAAACCCTCGGCAGATCAAACGAAGAGAGAGAGGAGGAGAAACATCGAAAAAGAACGGCCACGAATATAACAAATATGGGACGAAGTCACCATAGGAAAAGAAGGGAAGGAAGAAGAAAAAAGATTTCCTGGTTGGAGAAGAACTCCCTGGTATTGCAAGATTACCCAAATTTGAGGTATTTGTGGAAAGCTCGGGCCCTGGAGCATCTCAGATGTACAGGACCCCGTATCGACTTAGACCAAAAATGCGGGAAAAATACAAAAAAATAGGAACCAATGGTTGATGCAAAGAAACACCAGTGCCTGGAATAGCCCGACCCTGCTGGTTAAAAAACCAAATGGAGAGTACCGGCTGGTCATAAATTATAGGGCGGTTAATGAAGTCATATAGACCGATCATTATCCCCTCCTTAGAATCGGTAACCTGCTGGTAGACATGAAAAGTTCAAAAGTGTACAGCTGTATGGATCTGGCCGCGGGCTTTGATCAAATCCCAATTGATGAGGGAGGATTTATTTACCAGGAAGAAACTAGATTACGCAAAAAAACTATCATCGCAGAAAGAAATATAGCAAAACATCTGGCCGAACTGAGCGAATTAGAATATGAAATACAAATAAAAAAATTGGAGGAAATATTGGTGTCCGGTTTTTTGAACAGAAAAAATCATGACGAAGAAGGCAAGGAAACCAACATGGTGAAGAAAGAAGAGGCAGAAATTGCTGAAGAACAAGAAAACGACCAAATTTTAAAAGAAATAAGAAAGAGTGTGGAGAATGCGGGGTTCCCGAAATATTGATTGAATTTGTGTCAAGACAGACGCCTCCATAGTTTACAGCATAGTTTACAGCATAGTTTACCGTTAAGCTGCTTATATGCAAGTAGACTTATAAACAGAACAACTACGGAATTTTACCAATTTCCAGTACCATAATCCAATTTTATAATTGCCTGTATTATAAATTACAATATATAAATTATTAATATTATAACATAATAACAATTAATATTATAATCTTATAGTATAATAATTAATATCATCATGCATGTTCTCCGTAGACCAGTGATTTCTAAATATTCTAATGGAGCAGTATTAGTCTAATTTGCTGAATGACAAAATAGTACCACGCATGCGGATTTGGCATATAGATACAATATGAAAGATATCTCTCAGGCACACTTTTGTTTAAGTATGTCCCAGGCATCTTTTTGGGCACTTATGACCAGTGATATTAGCCCAAGTAATCCAATCTCCAGAATTCCCATATATGTGTTGTTGTCAAAAACGCCAAGGATGAATATGCGTTTCAGTAGACGCATATTATTCGTCAAACGGTTATTCAACATACAACTGCTTGCGAAGTTCAGACAGCCTGCATAGTAAGGCAGCTTACCTTTACAGCAGTTCCTAGTCATTACCAGTGAATTTCGACCTTTTTTGGTGAAAATTAAACAATTGTGTCTACTTTCGGTGCTATTTCTGCTTCGATTATTGTTGCAAAGATGATGTAATAGTGGAGTGGATAAGACCAAAGCATTATTTACATCTTCTTTTAAACGTGAGAGAAATATTCGGAATTTTTAACATGAATAATAATACCCCGTATACAGATTTTAAGCCCAAAATACACGCCTGCGCATCTCTCTAGGAGTACCCTTTCTTTATCCCTGTTATACTGTATTCATAATAGTCAGTTATATAATAGACTGGTCTATATCACCTTCACTAACAATGCGAATTAAGTAACCAAAAAGGTGCCTGAGAGATATCTTACATTTAAAAGTAAAAAAGGCACTCTGTACAAGCTCCGCTTGGAGGCTACTGTACTAAAACCAAAATAGATATGCCCAGATAAAACAAACCATTAAATAGGCAGTGGATAAATCTTAGTCATGTAAAATTTAAAAAGGATACAATGTACAGTTTTCGAGAAAAACGTTAATAGTACAGACATTATGGCTTATACCGCACGACTATTCAGGACTCAAATATAGGTACCTGTGTGATTCATGGACCCAGAGTCGAATAAATTTGTCTGATGTATCAAAGTGAGAAGCTGGTAGTTGCAGACATCCAAACATAACACGAGCGAAGTCCCTAAGATTAAATAAATAGTGAGATTTCGACGGAGTGGGCAAAAAAGTCTCAATAGCCTTATTGAAGACTTGAAGGGTAGCAGCAACAGCTTTTCTACCAAGCTGTAGAAAAGTTCCATCATACCCACCGCGCTTCGCGTGGATATCTACAATTTGGGAGAAAATAGCTGACATAGTAGCACTGCTGAATTCGTGAATGGTAATAATGTTCAAGTGGCGTGACATGCGAGTTGTGATGTCGTTTCGACCTCCACCTGGTGGTCCCATAGCAGCCAACAGTTGCACGTCTTGCAAACTGAACTTCGTCATATCCTTGAGGTCATAAAAGAAGCCTTGATCACACCAGGTACGGAGCAATTCAATGGGAGGTTGGGCACCGTATATTTCGACTTCCGGCATGTTCAAATCATCGACAAATACGATGGCTCTTTTTCCTACGGGCGGACCATAAACACCCTTTCTGCGGCGATCCATTTTGGCCATTATAGAATCCTATATTCGGTTGTCTACAAATTTTAGAAAACAAATATTATGTTCCACGCACAAGTGCTATTCATGTCGTCGATACGGGATGCGCTAATGATGGCGAAAGTGTCTCCGCCAGGTTCCGGACCACCATCAGGTATTTGTCCGATGCGTCGAAAGTTAAATTGAAAATTAATGTATAGGAAATAATGTATTCAGATACTTAATATAGTGAATTCAGGTAATTAGTATACTTTATTTTGATACTCAGCGCTGAAAATTTCATTAAGAAATATTGATTAGTTTACCAGAGAGATGGACATGAAGAACAGGGTGTTTCCGACAAATTCATTATCAATTCCACTTTCCACACATCGGTTAAATACCCGATGGGTGTCCGGAACCTGTCGAAACCACTTTCGACATCTTTAACATTCAAAAATGAGTCGAATGTAGTTTAATTTGAAGGTCCTGAAATATAGTTTTAAGGCAGTTGTTTCGAGTCGAATTTTTTAGTGAACATACTTTGCGATCTTGGCATGTTTTCTAAATCAAAATAAAATCTAAAAGCAAAAATTCGTGATTTTGTCACTTCCGACGTTCTTCACGAAATGACAGTTTTGACTTAAATTCGCCTACTCCACATAACGGGTCTATGAGAAAATATATCAAATACCCTTAAAATTTGATATGTTATAGAGTTTGGAACGCATATTCCGGAATTTTCGTCAATATTTCCGATACAGTTTATGGTGTGCTCATGCCCAACCTCTTTAATCCAAGCCGACTTCAATGTTTTGAGAAATGACAGCGAAAGTATCTCAGAATAGAACCATATCTGCATAA
>SCLF01399919.1:0-26281 GCA_004367975.1 Mesochordaeus erythrocephalus
ATGTTAAATTCGTATAACCAATTAATGGTTTTAAACACCCAAGCGAAGTCGACACAAAGTTGCTAAGAGGGTTAAATTTACTATTCATAGGGTATTATTAACTTACAGACGTTTTTAGGCCAAATGTATTGAGCGACTGCCGGTGCTTGAAAATGAATTGCGCCAAGCTCATGCCGCTGCCAAATCCAAATTGGAAAGCACGCCAATAGGTGGATTAACTACAAGCAAAGTATTTAATCGGGTATGGATAGTCATTTGAGTGTGAATTAGGGTTAGCTGTTTGCCTTTTAACTCCTACATACAAATATAACGCTAATGCAACCTTTTGGTCGTTTTTTGTCTTTAACGTTTATAAGGCCTTAGAAGGGGATGGAATGAATTCGGCACTGAGTGTAGAATTAACACCTGGAGTATGAATTCGGCATCTACAAGTGTCGAATTAACACCTGCAGTATGAATTCGGCATCTAAAAATGTCGAATTAACACCGTGAGTATTTATTCGATAGACCCAAATACCGAATTCGACACTCAGTAACGAATTACGTTTTTTTTTTCAAGTTATTCTGTACTGATTATTACTAGATTATAATTGGAAAAATGTCAAAATAGCTTAACCCTAACCCAGCCCTCAACATAACCTAACTAGGAACCGAACCTAACCAGTAACTTAATCTAACCATGAACCTAACTTAACCGCGAAACTAACTTAAGGCTAAACCTAACCTAACGTGACCACGAAACTAACCTACTTTTCCGACTTTCAGGCTTTTCCACTAACTGTATTTATGTAAAAATGTACTTGGCTAAAAAATGGCTCAACTTTTTTGTATATCTCATTGTTGAAAATTTCAAAAATCGTAACGGTTTCTTAAAAGAAGATAGATTAGTCATATTAAAGACGGAGGCAGGATGAACTGTAATCAAAATGAGAGAACCAATCAAATCACTTCATTCTCTTATTTCTCCTTTTTGGAAAAGGCAAATAATTCTCATTTTTATTAAAACCAGATAGCAGAATTACTCGAGAAATATGATCATTGGTGTATATGTATGCTGACTCGTATGCTGGTTATACCACTTGTATTACACCAACAATGGTGTAAGAGCTCACGTACGCGCCGTTGCGATTTAAAATGAGCGAGATTCATCGACAAGAAGCACAGGGTGATGAATTGTTGTTGAAAGTGGGCGAATTACCTCAGCTGTTACATAATAAAGCTGAAAGCCAGCGTTATGTAGCAAAAGCGTTATCGTAGAAGGAGACTTACAGAAACACCAGAGGAACAACTCCATATAAGAGGGGAGAGAACTATAGAGGTTCATACAGGAAATTATAGAAGAGGTTCTGGACGAGGAACATATATTTCTCGGGGTACATCCGAAGGAAATCGTTCTGCACACGGAAGTTCAGCGTCAACAATATACCTAGAGAAAGTCCCGCAGAACAATAAAAATGTATCCCTACAATGAAAAGTACAGACAAGGCGAAAGTGTGGTCCATACCACAAGAAGAAATAAAACAAACAGTAGGAATTCTTAATGTGAATATTTAATGTTAGATCACAGGTGCTGAAGGAATGGAGACGATTCAAATATCAATATACATTTATTGATAGCTTAAATGGGCAAAGGCCAGCGAAATGCTTGATTCGTTATATATCGTAATAGTAATCGTAATAATCCTAATAGTAATCGTCAATCACATGCAACTCAGCAAAATATATTGTTTGAGGCGGTGATTAGACTATACCAACAAGATGTAGCCTTGAGTACGAAACCAAGAAGGAAGCAAGCTCCAGTAATAGATTGGGATAAATTACAGCGTTTAGCTAGGGCTTTATGGAATGATAAAACGGGTTTAATATTTTTGTTTAATAAAAGAGTTGCAAGTACAATAACATATGTTACTTTTAACTGGTTGTAGATGGATAGATGCTCGTCGTCTGCAATGGCAAAATGTATGAGCTAGAATGGTTGAAAATAGGGCATTTGTACATATAGACATACGTATGTCCGAAGCTAATTTGGTAGGAAATAGAAGAGAGGCCTTAACGCTAGTGGTGGCAAAAGTAGAATCATGGGATTGCCCAGTAGTAGCTTTGGATAGATGGTGGAATTATTGAGGAAGACCATCAAATGGATTTATGTTTTCACAAGCTGATAATCCATCAAATTGTGATCATTTTCAATTTCAAATTAGCAAAAAGTTAGACTTTGGGAATGTCAAAATCGCCAGGAAAACTTACAGGACGAAATACGTGCTGTGTCACCTTACTAGATCTAGGATTAGAGGCAGCTTCAGTAACACGTCATTTAAGATGGCGCCAGCAATGGTCTTGGCAAAAAATTTACGGAATCAGAAATTTTACCAGTGATATTGAAGTCATACGAAGACGAATCATTGGTCCGTGTTTTACTACAAATTGCCGTAAAAGAACAAGAAAATCAGCATGAATACTCTAAATTTGCTATTTATCTAGCAAAGACTTGCTTATTTGGCTCATTAACGCTGGAGATGTTTATCCCAATGACTTTTGGTTTATTTACTCAATATCTTCAGACGTTGAAGGATTTAAAGGCAATTTATGTTCAAAAAGCAAGAAAACAGCAACTAGACATTCAATTGATTTGATGCAACAAAGACAAAATATTGCCAAAACTGTTTGACAGAACGTTACAAAGACCTCTATACTTTAACGAACAAGAGGAACAGGCGCTAGCGAGGCTATAACAGAAATCGGAAAGCCTTGTAAAAGGAGGTGAATTATGAGCAATATATCGCTCACATGATCACCATGATAGCAGATTTATAAAAGTTTTCTTGCAATTATTCATGAAAATTGACCAAAGCATAAAATTCATTCAAATCATGTTCAAGTCAAATAACTATTGAAATGCAATGGAAGGTTCAGTACCTGCAGGATTAGGTAAAATTGTGTTGCATAAAAGTGGGGTGTTCAAGGTCAGTGTTTGTTACTTGAAGTTACAGGATTGAGTAAAGTTGTTTTTGTAGAATTTCATAAAATTAAAAAAAATGAAAAATTGATGCTAATCTACTAGAAACCTGTTTTGAAAGGACTAAATATGGTGTCTAAAATGGGGTATCAATAACCAATTAAGTCGCTGTCAAAAAAGGCAATATTTAGAATGCGTTAGTTTTGGTTATATAAGAAAGAGAGATTAGTCGTATCAAAGACGGAGGGATGATGAACTGTAATCAAAATGAGAGAACCAATCAAATCACTGTATTATCTTATTTCTCCTTTTTCGAAAAGGCAAATAGTTCTCGAACTTACAGTTAAAATCGCATATCATTGATCAAGATTGTCATTTTTGGCACCTGGAGTATGGCACGTAGAGTATGAATTTGGCGCTTAAAGTGTCGAATTAACACCTGGAGAATGAATTTGACATTGAAAGTGTCGAACTAAAACCTGGAGTATGAATTCGTAACTGTCGAATTGAACCAGCATATGCAAAATTATTCAGCGTCGTACAGTTAACCCCCCTAAAGTCAGAACGTGAAAAAGACCTTTTTTGAAAAAAAAACGTTAATTTTAACCCCCTGGGTATGGCAGCTCACCGATCTAAATTGTACTAGATTAAATAGACCCCAGGGCATCCAATGAAAGCATCGAAAACGTACCCCTATTATTTGTTTTAAATCTATGGACACATTTAAAAAAATGTGAAATTTTAAAATTGCCATTAAATTTCAGAATATGTTAAATTGACTCGAGAAATTGACTCATTCGAGGCGTACGTATGTCAGCTTCATTTCTTATCATACACGCCTATCAAACTCGCCCCCCTTTCAAAGTGGAAACAACTTGTTAACGAGACTTAGCATTCTTATAGAGTTTTTTATTACGGTTCCGAATCTGTTTTCAGAATATCCAAAGTTATACTCCTTCGTACAGCCGCCTCTACGATTTTTCTTACGGTTCTGAATCTGTTTTCAGAATATCCAAAGTTATACTCCTTCGTACAACCGCCTCTAAAGACAAAACGTGAGTCGCATACTTTGCGATCTTGGCATGTTTTCTAAATCATAATAAAATCGAAAAGTGAAAAATTCGTGATTTTGACACTTTTTGACATTTTCTTGCCTATAACTGGGACACGTGTTAAGAATTAGGGTAGGTCCTCTGAGAAGTATTGAAGATTGAGTCATGACGCGTCCAAATGACAGTTTTGACTTAAATTCGGCCACCCCACATAACGGGTCTATGAGAAAATCTATCAAATACCCTTAACATTTAATATGTTATAGGGTTTGGCTTCACATTCAAAGTTTTACATTTCCGAAAGTGTTTACAATTGATTCTGCTCAAGTTGTGGTAATTTAAAATTTCACAATAGGGGTTTTTGGGGGTTAACTGTACAAAGGAGTATAATTTTGGACAGTCTGGAAACAGATTCGGAACCGCAAGAAAAAACTCTATCAGTCTGCTAAGTCTCGTTAACATGTTGTTTGCACTTTGAAAGGGAGGGCCGGGTTTGATAGGCGTGTCATAGGATTGACCCGTTACGTAGTTATAGCCACCAGAATTAAAAAAATGTGATTTCGGGAAGTATTTCTGATGGGCTTGAAAGTGGGCTTATTCGACGCGTCATGACTCCAGCTTAAATTCTTCTCAAAAGACCGACCCCGAATTTTGAACACGTGACATAGTTATAGCCCAAAAAATTTATTTGTAAAGTACACAATTTTCAACAAGTGACAAATCACGAATTTTTTACTTCTATTTTGTTATGATTTAGAAAACATGCCAAGATCCCAAAGTATGTTCACTAAAAATTCGACTCGAAACAACTGCGTATGAATTCGGGGTCGGTCCTTCGAGAAGAATTGAAGCTGGGTTTGAAACGGGATTCCGAGAAAATCTATCAAATATCGTTAGAATTTGATATGTTATACGGTTTGACTTCACGATCAAAGTTTTACATTACCAAAAGTGTGTGCAATTGTTTCTGATCAAGTAATGGTAATTTAAAAAAAATGAAATTTTAAAATTACCACAACTTGAGCAGAAACCATTGTAAGAACTTTGGGTAATATAAAACTTTGATCGTGAAACAAACCTATAACATATTAAATTTGTAGGGTATGTGATAGATTTTTTTCGGAGTCCCGTTATGTAGTTAAGTCAAAAAAGTGATTTCTGGAAGTATGTCCGATTCCAGCTTCAATTCTTCTCAAAGGGGGGTAACTGTACGACGCCATGTAATTTTGGACATTCTGAGAACAGATGCGGAACCGCAAGAAAAAATTTATCAGACTTACTAAGTCTCGTTAACCGAACACTAGCACTTTGAAGGGGGAGTGGCCAAGCGTAAAACATGTGTTGCAGGGCATAACAAATAATGTAATAATATCCTTTTCGTGGATTAGAAAATTTCTATACATGATTTCTAATAAGTTCATTGTAAGAACCTGTTTATGCTCGTTTAATAGTTTATCATGTTTTAATTAGAAGGAAAATAATACGCTATTATAAAGGCATAAACCGCGTGTTAATTGAAGACCAAAATTAGGGCCAGCAAATCTTTCCCTAAGATCTTGCGTGCGTCAGATTCTAATTGCGACCCAAATTTCAACCCATTTAATGTTAATGGTTTCAAAATATTTCAAATTAATAATTTCAATGTAATCAGCGATGTTAATATTTTCGACCCAAAGCGACAATTTGCATTTGGAAGTTAATGCTACTAGATTATAACATTTATACGTCTCGTTACTCACAAGCAATATTTAAGGAATGGGATTCATCGGGCTCACTTTTTGCCGAAATTTGGACGGAACAAAATGATAAACCAGAGGATATTTTCTTAAACGAAGACGATGCTATTAACTTCATCCGATTACTTCAGCCAGCTGCATAGAAATATATCTTGTGTAGAAACGAGGCGACCATTTTCAAGTCACTTTTATATTTATTGGCGCAGACAACCGATTCACTGTGTCGTCTGCGCCAGTTGTAAATTGTCCACTTCATTTCTGCTCTTTGTTCAATGTTCAAACTCACCCGATGATTTCTTCATCAATAAATGAAACACTTTGTAATAATTTGATTAAGGTCTTCGAATAGGCTGGTCATGGCCACCCATTTAATCGATTACAGTGACGGTCCAAAATAAGGTGCTCCAAAAAATGAAGTAATCAACTAATCCTAAGTAAAGTTTTACAGTCGAAAATGTATTGACCAATTTCGCAATAAGTCATTTAGGCCTAATAATATGGGCAATATGCTTGGTTTCCGATATCTAGTAATCCTTTTTAGGGTTTATTTGAACATATGTGTGATTAAGGTTGCAAATTATGAGGAAAACGTGTTAATTAACCGGCGTAGTATTACGGCCCAACCAAATATAATGAAATATTATTGTGATTAACCAGTAGATATCATTAGCCTTTGACCATATCTAAGCACCCTGGTTTTTATTTCCATCTCTCTCGAAAGCTAATCAATATTTGTTACTAACGTTTGCAGCGCTAATTAGCTAAGGGTTTATTCTTTCAACTGGTGTATTTAGCTTGGAGGTTAGTCTCCTAGAGGCCGTGTATTAAGGAGGAATGTAATTTAATTACTTGATTCCATGGATAAGACCAACTTTAAATGCCAATTTCTCAGCCGTAAGTGAATAAAAAACAGCAATAAAAACATGGGTTATAATTACTATAAATAGTAAAATACGCCAAAAAGTGTATATATTTTTCTCTCCCTTGTTATGGTTTTCCCCCTATCGCGATTACCTATGAATATTTTAAAATTAAATTTATAGCCTTTGAAATCTAAGGCTTCATGTTTCCAATGTGTGTATTAACCTTGCACTTTAGGGGCTAATGCAATTTTCTCTTTCACTCTATCTTCCAATCCTTACTGCGATAGCAGTTTATCAGTGAAAGGGTTGTTTCATTTTATGGGTAATGAGTTAAAGCTTAATCATTAATATTTAAAGTCAAATTTATAACGTTGGAATGGTAAGTCTTCATTCGTTCTACGTGTGTATTAACTTTGTAGATTTTCACCAAAGCTTTTTGATAATTTCCATATAGTTACCCTAATGGTAATATATATATATATGTATACTTAAATTATGAAGGGTGATGGTGGTCCCTAATTAATGAATCACCGGTCGGTGTCTGTCCGTCTTTCCTTTGGCCAAGATTTCGCAAAGTATGCATAAGGGTTATGCAAAAGGTTAACTCATTGTCGATCTAATGTTGTAAATATGATTTTTAAGTATGCACCTGTTTACGTGATAACTGACAAAACGTCTAAAGGATGCGAATATAGAGCTACAGAGTAAATCTTATTAGCCCTAAAGTGCCATCTTTAGACAACAATATCCAAAGTTAATACACACATTGAACGAGTGAAGCCTTAGCTTTACAATATTATAAATTTGATTTTAAAATATTCATGCGTCTTCGGGAGAGTTGACAAAATACGGCAAGAATAAAAAATAGAGCGAGAGAGAAAACTTCGTTAGCCAATAAAGTGCAGTTTTTAGATGATAATCCCAAGGTTAATAAATGCAAAGGAAGAATAATGAAAAACTTTCTAATGGTAACATTTTTATTTTAAATTATTCACCAATTTAGTGGTAGCTGAAAAATGTCACACAATTTAGAAGAATGAGCAAGTGAAAAAATATGCTTTTTGGCGTATTATACTATTTAAAGTGCTGGGAACTTACTTTTTTTTTCTGGCATTGAATACACCGCGTCTATTCAGGATACGCATGTAATAATACCCGCTACGAACATCTGATGAACCCAGACCTATACCGCGTATACGTATCTCTGCGTCGGGCAGAGGATTCAAAGTTTTCTTAAAATTAATTACAACCCGCGGAGATCCGTCCGCTTGGAGACGCATGGTCAGAGAGAAGGTTTATGATTAATGTGTTCTCATACTTCTCATTGAGGTGCAATTCAGACTTATTTCCTACCCCGTTTTTTAATAGACAAATTTGAGCGCCAAACGGCGAATTCGTCTCACAAAATAACGTGGTTCCTGTGATCCGGACGCCGTTAATATTTTTCAAAAAATGAACTTGTTCGGTTTCATAATTTATGTGCAATTCTGTACATCTCTGTTGGAGGACCAATTTCTATGTCTAATTTGAGTTCTCCTATGGTCAACATCGGTCTATTCTCAATTTCTGAGATTGGCTCACTCGTTTGTTTTAACTTATGCGACCAAAAAATGTTGAATATACATTTGTATTCCAATAAACAAACGGACGCTCCGATGTTCAGAAGGAAGTAAGTCTAAATTTTAAGGTTCCTAACTGTACCGAACCATGACATTAATTTGACAATGTTTTCTGGAAAATGTTTTACTATGGGACTTGTCTGTGTGTCGGCGTGACAGACTTACGAATCTACTGGCTGCCCATTATGCGAAATGTGCACTTGGTGACTTATGGTCCCATGTGCTGTCTTTAGTGTCCGTGTTGTGAGCATACTGTGGATGATCGTTAATTTTACCCCTATTGTTCCAACGATTCTTACGCCGAGAACTTTGACCATTACGATTCTGACGACCCTGTTGATCGTGTTTCTGAGAACTCGATGAACTGTACAGTAAGGCGCTTCCTAATAAGTTGCCTTGCGTTGCAAGTGTAGCTGGGCGTGCAGCTAATACATTTGGGTTCATTAAGTTATTTGCTTACCCCTTCTTCTACCCTCTTTTTCGGAAGACGTGGTTTATCACGTGGTTCGTAGCGTGAACTCAAAAACACGCGAACATAGCAAATGCTATTTAAGACTAAGTAATTTAACTTTATTGCAAAAGTGGAGTTATATATGAAGATATTATTTGCACAATAATTTATGGTTTCTGACTTTAACACCTGTTAGGCGAGTTAAGATTATATAACAGTGTATATAACGCTCACACCTCTGCATTCTGTCTAATTATCCCTAGAAGGCCACAACTATAGCATCTATCCGTTTATTGTTCTATTAATTGTTCCGGTTGTTGTTCCACCTATTGTTCCGGTTATTCCCCTTTTCCATCTAATCGACTCGATGTGATATATGTGCCGTTCGTTCTATTTCCATAATACCTACGTTATCTCCACTTTTTGTTCATGGAATCTTGCAGAATATTGCGTGTGGCCCGTTTGTTTACAGGTTGAGCAACGGATGCGTTTCGGGCCTCTACATTCTTTCTGTTTATGTCCTAAATAGTCACAACTATAGCTCTTGTATCCAATTTTCAGATACCCTAGTGTTCGTTATTTTCTATTGTCGTATTTTGATAAGCATTTGCTGTTTTCCGAATCAGATGGGAACTTGGATTCATTGAACAGTGACTCGGCAGTTAAGTAATTATTATTATTAGTCAGTTTCCAAACTTCAAAAAAAAAATTTCCGAACTTTTTAATTTTTTTAATACTTCATCCATTTCGCATCCCTTTATCTCGTCGTAGTTTTGTTTAGATGCGCTTCTTTCCGAATCAAATGGTAATTCTATCTAATGAGATGACGATTTCGGAATTGAGTCGGCAAGATTAACGTTTTCATTGTGCATACGTCATATTTTCGCATGTCGTTCCCTGAAATGGAGATTCATGAATTGGAGAAATTTGGTTTACCCTAATCCTTCTGTGATGACGGGCGGATATAGGGCACACTTCCGCGACGTGGTTCCACATGTTCTGATTGTCCAAGTCGATTTTTGTTATTGCAATATAAGACTTGCGATCACGAATCCTCTAAGAGTCGGGCGTCTTTACCAGATATAGTTGCACGGATAAAAAGTTTTGATACACGGTTAGGTTGAACTGTGTTTATTATTGGCACGGTGTTGGCATTCTACATGCTCTCTCCAAATAGACCACAGCTGCAGCACTCTTCCAATGTTTCATAGTTATTATGATCGTTACCACGAGGGTTCCAATTATTATTTCCTAAATCGTGATTATTCGCTTCGTTGTGATCGGATGGAAATCATGATATGGAACCATTTAACTCCCGATCTTGCTTTTTGAACTCTTCATTCAAGGTTCCCTGATTAACGAACCGCTGCCTTTGTTCCCCGCGGGTTCTTGTTACTGAAACAGATAATCGTTGTAGTTCAGTAACTACATCATCTAACATTTCTGTTCCCACAGCGTTTATAATTGCTGCTATAATGTGCTTTCGCTTTGCATCTAACAGTTTCGTTTTTTTGTCGGTGTCCATATCCTCGGAACCCCGAATAACTACAAATTCCCTTTCATCTGGCGTTATAGTGTCATGAAAGTGTTGAACTATAATAAACTTCTGCGTGCCCAATTTATTTATCGACCTTTTTTGCAACATTTCTCAGCCGCTGGACATATTCCGAGAGCTGAATTTCCACAGGCTTGCCATATTATTAAACTTCTCTCTGGGGAGTTCAGTCTTTTGTACTTTGTCCGGTTTTCCAAGCAAATTGACCAACTCACATTCTAAAGTGGGGGATCTGAAAATTATACTATGCCGTCGCATTGATCAAGGAAGTACTTCGCTACGTATGAGCGAATTACTTAACATTCGCGTTTGTTATTGACTATCCAAAACCTCGAAGCTAATTTTCGATAAATCCCATAGTGTTAAAAATTTCTCCGGGACATTTTATAGCATAGCTGGTGGCGTGGATATTAATCAACGCCTCGAAATCCGGTCTACAATTTTAGATCGTAACATATTTATTAAGCGGTAATACATCGCAGGTTAATCAACACTTAATCCCTGTTATTTGTATCCAATTGAAACCAAAAAATAACTGGGAAGACGTCTGACACAGGACGCCTAACTCTGATATCATAAAGATTATTGAGGGCCAAACATATAAGCCTGGCACACGGACTCACATATAGAATATTTAACCAAAGATTTCTCAAACCCTTTTACGCATTTTCCACCTTTTATTTACCCATTTCCAGCATATTTTATAACGGGTTCTCCGACTTCGTTTTTTTTAATTCCATAAATATATTCTAAATGTTAAGACCATGACCCAGACAGATACAGAAACTGCTACAGAGAAATCTGGAGCCCCATCAATGGGTCCGGCACCCGAAAATGCGAAAAAGCCAGAAATGTCAGACCAAGGATCTATTTATGCCTCATCGTCCGTGTCCGGTTTCACAAATTCCTCGCTCCCTAGGCGAAAAGTTATCCACGTAGAAACAGCGACACTTTACCAGCTGAAATCAGAAGTAGCAAAAGCCTCCCAACATGTTGACGATCTGAAAGCGAAATTTGGACATATGAAAGCACCGCAGGTTTCTCGAAAATTACTACCAGAACATTTAAAGCGTAAAAAGAAGGAAGAAAAGTTAGCGTGTAAATAATATTTTTGATCTAAGCCATATTCCGGGCGGCATTTTTTTAAAGGTAGGTCAATATATTAATCATTTTTGTTTAAAAATATATTATCAAACCATCGAAATGGTATATACACTTCTGTTATAGGCTACAGTTATAATACATAAATTAATTAACTCTATAGTCTACGTACCCGTATTATTTTAATAATATAACTGTCATGACATGTCATTTATAGACCGGTTTTAACTTTTTCATAAATCGAAAACAGAAATCGAAATGGTTAATTACGACCTACTATTACACACGGGTGACAGAACCGCCCACCCCTTCAAGTGGGAACTGATACACTAGTGTTTCGAGTCGAATTTTTAGTGAACATACTTTGAACAAAATAAAAAAGTGAAAAATTCTCGATTTTTGCCATTTGTGGAAAATTTGTACTTTCGAGCCAATCGAATATACTTGTCGAAATTACATTTGTGACTTCTAGTCGCTATAGCTACATAACGGGTTAGTATTTTGCGGTCAATCCTATGAGAATAAATGTAGCTGACACTCGTACGCTCCGAATGAGTGCAATTTTGGGAGAAATCGGACATTTTAAAATATTGTGAAATTTTATGGCAATTAGAATACAAGAATGTGATTTGGGGAAGTATGTAATAATGTGGGGGCGGTTTGTTTTGACAGGGGTATTATATCGGTTTACATTCTCGAAAAGGCAGAAAAAAGAAATCGTGGAGTAAATGACCGAAATACTCGAGATCTGGAGGATAGGGCAAAAGATCGTGCCACGGCTGACAGAATAAAACGAAAACTGGAAGCTAAAGCTAGGGTCTATGACCGAATTCAAAAAGGAGATGAATTGGACGATTATCTAAAGGAAAATTGTCTCGTTGACTTTGAAGGGAAAGAGATAGAGAGAGGAAGGTCAAAGGATCATCATCGAACCCGTAATCAGAGTTTCCAGGCAAGTATGAAAATGTTTAAAGACATTTTTTGGCAAAAATATAACTTTAACGAAAAAATATATATTTTTGCACGTACGACCTCCATTTTGTCCCTAAAGTAACTTCCGATAACCCGTGGTGGTCTGGATGATAATAATTCGATTTATTATCATAACATTTATAATTCCATTTACAGAGCGAAGCAGAGATGATTGAACACACAGACGCACTTGGTCGGACATCTTACATAACAAAAAATGAGTTATCGCTCCAACGTGAAAAGGATAAAGAAATATCTGATCTAAAACGGGATGACTACGATGAAAGATACTCCCGTTACTCTGGTGGGTCACGCTCGCCATCTCCAGAAAACAAGCAAGCCAGGTAACATTATCCACAAACGAAATATCAGTGACAGAATTAGCGCTTTAGGCACGTATTGTAATGTCAATTTGCATTAAGTGTCATGTTTAAGACTTGGGTGTCCCGATCGGTTTTTGTCAAAAACCGGGATGCAAAAAAGTCTAAAGTCTGATAGCGGTAAGCCTAAAAATTCCGTGGATTTGTACACAAAAATGTATCGATTCCTGTGGGGGTCTTCCACAAAAAAACAGATAATCGCTTGACAATTTCCATATTTTACACGGCTATCAAAAGCCACCCCCACCCCCCTTCAGGTTGAACCTAAGCGATAGGGTTTTTCCACCTCATTACAGAATGTCCAAAATTATACTCCTTCATGCAGTTAACCCCCTCTAAAGACAAAAATGAGTCGAATATAGATGACATTGACCGCCCTGAAATATAGTTTTAACGCAGTTGTTTCGAAATCATAATAAAATCTGAAAGTGAAACATTCGTCATTTTCTCACTTTTTGAAATTTTGTACCTTGCAAGTGGTCTAAATTTAAGGCCAAACGTAAATCACTAACCTATGGTGCGGGCCTCTCGTTCAAAAGGGGGGATTAACACACTTGCTTCTAATGTCGCTATGGCACTGCATGTTACGTCTTAGAATATGCTTTAGTTATCGGGTTGAGTACTTCAGTCACCCATTCATCCCCGTGATTATATAATTACTAATTCCTGTTATTCTTTTATTTGTATAAAAATCGGTTGAGCAATATGATTTCCTTTCTAGATTCTCCTCCTTTATGAAAACCACTCCGCGCCTTTTATAGCTAATTACGCGTCTAATCAAAACGATAAACAATCGTCGAAGAGATAGTTCTCAGGATTCAGGGAGACTAAATTAACTCGCCTGCAACCTTCCCCCTTTTAGGAGAAAAGAAAACAGATCGCTGTCTGAAGTTTCATAAAAATGTGTTTTGTTGTTTTTTTTTAAATTTAAACAGTTTGTCACATTTTTAGGCATTACACGTAACTTTATAAATGGCAGCGCCTTGACTGTCTTACCTTTTCATTTTTCTCTTAAATTCCCATCCGCCGTTTACTAGTATAATGCTATATATATACGTTTTCTCTTTTTTAATTTTTATTTTTTCTTATGTATTTCCTAAAAAATTTGGCTTAATATTCGATTTGTTAAAGATTTGTGTTGTTTTCGATTCCCGATATCTGTACGACAGAGCACATTTAGCCCCATGATATAATGTTCCGGGCTTGCTCCGTGGATAGCCCACTCCATGGCAGTTTCTTTCTGCACATATATTCGCTGGTTCTGGTGCTCTAGTACACATCTGAACAGTCGATTCTTTAACGCATAAAAAAACCGTTCCGCGAGATTATTTTATTCTGTGATATGTTTTATTTGTGCTGCGTAGAGCCCAACTCTTTTCGCAGTGATAACCATATCTTGTAATGGTTGAATCGAGCCCATGTCGTTTTTGGGAATCGCTAAGGGAAATATATCAGATTCTTTCACTTTTAATAAAGTCATGCAGTCGAAACGATCCATTATTTCATAAACAAGACCCTGTATGATAATAGGGAAATCAGAAGGATGTAATCCTTGTTTTGCTTGTTCCTGTACCCTCTGCTGGAGCCGCCTGCGTTGGTCTGTAACTGCCAATCGTTTCCGCCTAGCCTCAGCACATTTTGCTAGGATGTCATCCATCGTTCCTTTCGCAATTCTAGTCAACATTTCATCAATCTTATTTGCTTGTCGCTTCTTAGTTTTTGCTAAACGTACGTCCGCTGTTGGAGTGATACATATTACATCGTCCTCCTCGCTGTCTGAAATGATGAACACCTCGCTGTCTGAAATTTCTATTATATCGTTTGAAATTGCACTAGCAATTGGTATCGGTTCGGTTGTATCCACCGGCACCGAGTGATATAGCACTGGGTCTTCATCGCTATCGCTGCTGCTGAGTATGTCGCTGCTCCAACTTATGTGCGTCGGTTCGTTCTCGTCCATAGTGCATGGGCCGCTAATAATTCCGCCGGTTGTTGAATCGCACATGTTTTCTTTTTTAGGAATTATTATATTGCTTAATTTTTTGTTATTTTATTTACTTATTTGTCATTTTGAAATACTACCTCGTGGAAAGGCCTATATACATATATGTTTTTGTTTTATTTTACACGATTTCCAATTTGTTAGTGTTTATGAATGTATTGTATTTGTATTGACTCAAAAAAAATATACTATGTTTGCACGTATGCAACCATATGTCTATGGAGTTTGACGACAATGCTCTCATCCTCAGGCCGTATTGCTCTATTTATTCTGTATACACAAAAATATGTTTGTGCTCAAAGTACTGTGGTTTCATTGAACCGATCCTATTAAAAATACACATCTCTGAAATGAAATTTTGTAGTTTGCAGGCAAAATTATTTCAGCTGTGTTTAACTTGACCAAACTTGTTGTACATCCTCTCTGTTTATATGCCATATGTGTTCCAAACACATTTAATCTTACATAAAAATAGTGCATTCGCTTTACTACACTCTAATTCTCTAAATAATTTCGTTTGTTGATCAAAACCTTTTAGTTTCCGGAATATCCGAACTCACAACGCTCTAATGCGTTGTCGAAATGTGTCTCTATATGATTGAAAATTTCATCGGCATGGATTTCATGCATACTGATTCGATCAGATCCACTTGATCTGTAGGCAGTCTGCTCATTATTCTCAAAAATATTTCGCTGTGTTCTTCGCTGTTGCTTTGTCCCGTATAATCTAGTTTCTTTACTGCCGCTCTCACAACCGTGTTGTCTTTCTTGTTACATTCGAAATTTCTATTGATTTCGAAGGGTGGTATCTCATATACCGTTTTGACTTCCATTGTCTCTTCCCCGGAGATAAGTACTGCTTGGGTTGCCCCAGTCTGTATTAATTTTCATTTCCCCAGTCTGTATTGATTCTCATTTCTTTGTTTTACTCCTTTTCTCAGTTTTCCTTTATTCCGGGAACGTATTTCCCTCATGCGTCTTATGTATACTTCGACATTTTACGATGACTCTAATCATCAATTACTAATGCATGATTATGCACGTCATTAGGAGACTAGATATTAGTGGTTGAATGTCTATTCTCACGTTACCCCAGCCTGCGTCCCTCCGCCTAAGCCTGCTGAATAGGTCATTAGTTGCTATGACTCAAATACTCTCTATATATTTATAGCATGACTAGCAGCTGACCTGTTCTGCAAAAAGTTGGTCCAAAAAAACTACTAGTGACACCATTATTCTTAGTATTTTGTTATTTCCCTCAGAGTGTAACATTCTTTCATTTCTTGCTAGTTTAATAAAATTAGTGGCATAAACTTTCCCCTCTCCTCGACCTAACCAGTCACGAAGCTTCTCCGTAATAACCGTCGAATATCTTTCTTACGCCAAATAATTAGAACTATTTGGATTCCTGATAATTCTGAAAGTGACTTAGCAAGAAATGTTCTGGAAAGGTTACTTACAGAAATTTTTGGTTTACTTTTAAACCTAAACTTGGTTATATTCCTAAATCTGTTAACAATTTGGACCTTAGTTAACTCGATGTTAGATGGACTCGCTCATGTTTTCACGAAAATGAGCTACCCTAATTGACATATAACCCACGAACCTCATATGTACCTCATATGTACCCTCATTCTCCTCGGTCTTTTCTTCTTTAAATCTCCAGGTTTCTGTACCTGTTTTACTTTTACCAAATCACCCTTTTTATACAATTTTAAGAATAGTAAGGGTTGACGGATATTCTTTCCCAATTGTAATACTTTGGAACTCATGTCCATACTGCGCCTACTTAGTAAATCTGTTAATACAAAACTTTTTTCCTTGCCACTGACATGTTCTATTTCGAATGAAAATTGTGAAAGATACGTTAAAAATCTGCATGCTGGTGAAACTACTCCACCGTCAATTCGAATCCGTGCCATTTTGGCTGTCAATGGGATTACATTGACTCTACTATCACTTTTCATTATAAATTTCCTTCCGTATATATATAATCTTTGAAATTAGAAACGCATTTAAAAATTCCTAGAAGTTAGCGTGCTGAGGTTTCCCATGCGTATTCTGTTGGTTTTAATTTGTAACTATATACCGCTATTTTTTCTCAATACCCTGATCGGTTTGTTTTAAAACGCCCCCTACTGCTATAGATGATGCGTCAGTTTCTAAAATAAATGTTTCATTGAGGTTCGTTCTCGTTAATAAAACTCGTTTTGGGAAAATTTTTATCAACATTTTCGTATTCCTCGCTTATTTTAAAAGTGTATGTTTTCTTTAAACGAGCATATAATGGTGATGCATGATGTGAGTACATGGCATAAGATTTCGATAGTACGCTAAACAACCTAAACTCTTTTGTAAGGCTTTATTTGTTTTAGGTAACTCAATTGTTTCAAACGCACTTGCTTTGGCTGGATCCGCTATTATTCCTTGGACCCTATTTAATATCCAAACCTTTTAACCTCTGGAACCAAAAATGAACATTTTTTATAGTTTAATTTAAATCCACTATTCCTATGTTTTCTAGTAATTTCCGAAAACGTTTTAGCATCTTTTCAAAATCATTTCCAAACAATGCGTTGTCATCGATGGATAGACACCATTCGTCTTCATTTACTCCCTTAAAAAGTAGCATTATTGCTATTCGCTGAAATATTTTAGCTGCCGTTTCCCCCAATAGGCATACGTCTATATCTATATGTTTTTAGTGCTAATGATCGACTATTGTAATTAGTCGTCGCTGTGATTCATTTAGAGTTAACGACCAATACGCCTTCGTTAAATCACAACTTATATAATACTTATGTTAATTAACTCGCCTGCAACCTTTTTCGGTCCAGTTTTTTGACCTATAACGGGTCACGTGTTAAGATTTCGGGGTCGGTCCTCTGAGAGGAATTGAAGCTTGAGTCATGACGCCTAGAATAAGCCCACTTTCGAGCCAATCCGACATACTTCACGAAATGACAGTTTGGACTTAAATTCACCCACTCCCCACAACGAGTCTATGAGAGCATCTATCAAATACCATTAAAATTTAATATGTTATAGAGTTTGGCTTCACGATCAAAGTTTTACATTACGAAAAGTGCGTACAATTGATTCTTCTCTCTTCTCAAGTTTGGTAATTTAAGGCTTCACAATAGGGGTTAACTGTGTGAAGGAGTATAATTTTGGCTTTTGATAGCCGTGTTTTGGGGGCTTGCTGCGACTGTCAGATCTCTATAATTACCAAACGTAGTTGTGGTTGTAATCTTATGGAGTAGCTCGACTGGGAAAAAATTGTTTAAGGATCTGTGGTGCATGGACTTTTTTTGTTTTATATGCTTTGTTTTCGTTTGACCTAAAGATACATATTGACAACTTTCACGAATTTTATTGGTTCTTCATTTGTAACAATTGTTGCTTATAAATGTAACCTATTTGTACGACTGAGCTACTGTTACAATAAAATTAGTTGCGCAACATTGAATTTAATTTTAAACGTTAAGTCCCATCGAACGCGAATGCAAAAACCGGATATAGATACTTATCCCTGAAAATGATATTGTTTTACGAGTGTTCAATTCAGTTTATAAACATAGTGGGGATTTTACTTTATTATCCGAAGTATTGATGACGAAGTGAAAAAACTTGTCTCCCATTTGTTGAAACAGTTACTTATTCATTCGTTTATAGTTCCTTCTACAACTTTTGTTGTTCTGGGGTAGTTTTAGACTGGAAGTAAATGTAAAAACATTTTTTTATTGAAACATTTTGATTTACATCGGGTTCGACGTCCGGCCCAAATATTGTCGTCGATAGTAGGCTATGTACATATACGCCCTAACATTGCCTATTACGTATGGGGTTAAGGAGAATATTAATAATTTAATTCTTGAAGGTTCCAGAATTTGGACGATGGTGATGTACGTGATCTTGGTGTGGGTTATTACAATTTTTCGGCAGATGAATCTACGCGTCAACAACAAATGGGTCTTCTGGATACTCTGCGCCATTCTACTGAACAAAATCGACAAGATCAACAAGCCAAAGAAACTGCGAAGGCAGAAAAAACACGTCGTTTTCTTGAAAAAAAAAGACGTCTCCTAGCCAAAAAGCGCGGCGTAAAAGAATTAGACATTCAAATTCCAGAAACTGATGTCGTCATTGACTTACCTGCGCCAAAACCACTCGACAGAACAGAAATGAACATCGACAGAAATATTGAAACGGCCAAAAAAGCATCCCGAGAATGGGATAAAGACAAGGTTAGCGCTGTGGGTATTTGATACTTATTCCCCAGGAGTTAGAAATTAAAAGCAGTCATAAAATGATCTGTTATATAGATATTCGACTTTTAGTGAAATGTTTTCACCAAAAATTCAAGATTCTACGGCATGTTTAGTTTTCGAGAGTATGGCCTTTTCAGTCTCGTGTACGATCCTTTGTGTCTCCTCAATTTGTGTTGATGAATGTAAGTAATGTGTATGTGTTTAATGTATAGCAAATTTGAGCGATTAACCGTTTACGCTATTGACCAAAAATATAGTTGATTTTGTTTCACTGAGAAAACATTAATGTGTAGACAGTAACCTGCACACTCACTAACATACATCCAAAAAAATTCGAACAAGGATGTTAGAGAAAACTATTGTCTACCTTTTGGATTTTCGAGTGAACTAATAGTGTGACGTCACGGAAAGTTACCGCAATCCTGGCGAAGTCGTTCGTGTCGTGGGTTTGGGACCCAAGGAATATATTTCATTCTAGCGGTACACCACACTTATGGAATTTTAATATAATGTCCACGGAACAAGGATAAGTTACTCCGATCGCTATAAAATTGAGTTTGCCGCAGAGTTTGACCACAGAGCTCCAATGTTTTCGAAGTTTAAAATACTTTGTTCCATACCAAGAGGTAATCTAGGTGCGAATTATACTAACACTATTCACAGTCTTTTCCCTCAATGCCCCGCCACCAGGTCATGTTGTCACGATCGGGGGTACATCTTGACGGGATAAAATACGTTGGTTGTCACGTGATTTAGTATACTTAAACCACGAAGAATCACTATGATTTTACGTTTACGAATGCGATCAGAACATGTGGATAGGAAATCCCGTCGCCGAAGTGTGTCCGGTACCCGCCGATCATTACAAAAGGAACGTCACGATTGCCAATGACAATCGTGCAATGAAGATTTCAAATTTAACGAAACAATTAGGTGAGAAAATAGAAGAAAATATGGATAACGAATCAATTGCGAATCATTTTATTTGGTAAGCAATGCATTTAAACAAAAATACGAGATGAACGAGATAAAACTACAGTAGAATCTGAAATTAGGATTAGAAACCGATGAACTTCAGAAACAATTAGTAACATTGAATTCAAGGTTCAATGGATGAACGGAAATAATATAACTGTCACTTTACAAGAAGTTACAGGGATGTAGGGAGCTATTGGATGCGCTGCGAAACAAGGAAATAGAATACACGATAGTGCAAATTGGCAACGTTACGGTTGCCAATAAGAATCGTGGAATGCAGCTTGAACTGTCAAGTTCAGCTAGACCGCAATCGACGGGAAATTTCAAATTTAACGAAACAATTGGAGGAGCAGATAGAAGCACATGAAGAATACTGCTTACTTGCTGAATCACAGCTTCATGATGTAGATAATCGACGAAGTAGATGTTTATTCGATGTGACCCGGAGTGCGGTAGACATCTCGCGTGAATTACGGTAATAGACCTGTAATAAACGGTAGGGCCAAAACTTATATCTAAATAGTTCTCATATAAAAATTCATAGTATCACAGAACGATAATTTTCCTTATTAGATAATGTACATACAGTAGCAACCCAAACTAAGGCCCCTTTCCCAAAAAATCCATGACCCACCAATATACGATAATTTTACTACACAATCCTGGATACTATCAAGTTGCTAACAATCCAGTGACTACACAATTTTATTCTTTAAAGCGCTCGAATTTTGGAATTTTCATTCTTTTGATTCCATGATTTATTTGCCGAGGGATTAAATTTTCAAAGAGCTTTTTTTTTGGGGCATCTTCCTCGATAGTTTCATTTTATATTAGTTGAATGGAGAGCCATGATAGATATTTCTTTTTCGGGAGCGCGAGATCTAATGGATTCAGGATCCGAGTGCTCAGCTTCAGGAAAAAGACCCATTGTACATTATTGTGCTTGATCTGTGTTACCGAGTGGGATGGGCAATTGTCCAAGAGAGCGAATTTTCCCCCGATATTTTTTGTGAAGATGCTCGGAGAGTCGCTCCATTTTCCATATAAAGATCCACCAAACATCCAAGCCGATTTGTTTGTATATAAAACAAAACTTTGAAATACCATTTTCCACAGTCACAACTTTATCTTTGTATTTCAAAGTTTTCTTTTCATATTTTGCACGAAAATCTTTACGTGGACACATAAACGGCACAAATGATGGATAACTTTACCTTTTTTGACTATAGTTCGTCCCGATTGACAATTCCAACACAAACCACTTTCATCCTTATTGATCACAGAACTAGGAGCATAATTCGACAATTTTGTTTCGAGGCCAGTTCTATACCCTTCTAATACATCCTCTGGAATCGGCTTTTGGTCCGATTTTCGATGCGAGAATCCTAATTGGCGATCACGTAGAAACCGGGTGAGCCAATTTTGGCAGTCTCTTCATGTCACAGAATGGCTCTGTCACTTTTATCTGGTTTGCCATTACTTCCACGAATAGTATGTGAATTGAATAATCTTATCTCTTTCACATTGCTTCAAAACCTCCATTTCTCCGTCCCCTTTTTTATGTATTATTTATTGTACTTCCTTTGTCGTTCATCAGCTAGTATTTCTTCAATGTTTCTTTTGAATTTTGTGTTTCCCATTGGTGTGCACTTATCTGGATTCATAGAATAAAAAATGGCGTTTTAAAAACTTCTTTAAGCACTTATTATTAGCTTTACCTTAGATATCTGAATACCGTATCGATCACTCAGTCTGAACAGGTTGAATATAAGGATTCTAATTGTATAAGTATTTATGGTTTTTGGGTTTAGAGGTGTGATCCAAGTTAAGGGTGTTATCAACGCCTAATTCCGGAAACTAAGATTTTAACCGAAAATAAGGCCCCTTTACCAGAAAATTCATGCCCAAATGGGAGGGCCTTATTTTGTGTTGCTACTGTATTATGAAAGCAGCACTGTTTGAAAAGTAAAAGGAAAAAACCCTTTAGAAGCTCATGTAAGACTAATGTACGATCGGGCGGGTACATCTTGTCGGGGTAATATACGTAGGTTGTCAAGTGATTTAATATACTATCTATCTGGTCGAGCCCCCCCCCCCCTCCAAATAGCACCTAAACTTTTAACGATACCTAGCCAGTCTGGTCGAGTCTGTTCTTGCGGTTCCGAATCTAGTTTCAGTATGTCCAAATCTATACGCATTCGTACAGTTAACCCCTTCAAAAGACATACATGTCAAACAGACCTTTTTTTAAAACGTTAATTTTAGCTCATAATCGTGCTAGATTAATAAGAGTATCGCAAACATATTGCGAATATTTGTTTTAAAGCTATGGACCTCGAAAGTCACATTGTCGAAATGGAAATTCTTTTTCCTGTATTAGGTGCTGCGAATTTTTAGTGAACATACTTTGGGGCCGAAAAGTGAAAAAGCGTTGATTTTGTCACTTTTTGAAAATTTGGGCTATAAATTTGTGGGCCTATAACTGGTCACGTGTTAATAATTCGGAGTCGGTTTGGAGCTTGAGTCATTACGCGTCCATTAAGCCCACTTCCGAGCCAATCTGACATACTTCTCGAAATCACATTGTTTTGCTTTTAGGGGTTTATGCGAAAATCTATGAAATACCCTTAACATTTGGAATGTTATAGAGTTTGACTTCACGATCAAAGTTTTACATTACCATAAGTGCGTACAATTAAGTCTTCTCACGTTATGGTAATTTAAAATTTCACAACATTTACACGTTATGTTAGGGGTTTTGGGGGTTAACTGTACGAAGGAGAACATAGATTTCCCCGAAATTAGACTAATTTGACGCGCACGGATGTCAGCTACATTTATTCACAAGTGATAGACCCCGAATTCCGAACACGTGAACTACTTATAGCCCAACAATGGAATTTCTAAAGTACAAATTTTCAAAAAATGACAAAATCACGAGTATACCGGATTTTCCAATACCCTTCAAACAAACTAACTCTCGATGAAACACTACCTAGAGTATCATTCTTCGCTAAGAATATAGAAACTGCGCATTCAGTTCGTCCTCGAGATAAATTCCGAATATATTCAAATTATTATTTCATCCAATCAAAATAGTTCGAGTATGTAAAACTATTACTTGGGCGCATAACGATATTAACTTTTGTGGGAAGGCTGCAGGTTGGAGTCATCTCTAGTGCTTCTTTATCCTATTCAACTTGACGATTTATTGGAGTTTTAAACTAACCTAATAAACACTATTTTGAATTATATCTATACAGTCATATAATGTGCATGGGGCTAGGATACATATAATTATATGAATGAAATACATAAAGTGACTCCAATCGATATAAAATTGAGTTTTATACGGTCTCACTTTCATGAACTTTTCCAGTCATACAAGATTACAAAATCCCGCAAAGTGTTCCGGATTTTCAACAAAATCTTAAAAGTGTACCGTAAAACCGCAGGACCAATTGGTCGCACCTAGGCTTTAGTATCTATTTGGCTATCCTTGAATTACCAATTTTCTTTCGGAACATTTGTCTAATTACGATTTATAATAATCGATTTTAAGGATATGGAAGAGATTTATGGCGAAAAGACACCAGTTGCCAAGGAAACGAATTACTATGAAACTCAGAGAAATAAACGCGAAGAACAATTTGCTCCTTCCTATATTGATACTCAGAAACAACCTTACCACCAGCAAGTAAATCAAGACAATACCTTTATACAACAAGGTAAATTTGAAAACACTAGAAATAATTTTTTTAATTGGGATAGTAATCCATAACGATGTAGAAAAGGACTTTAGCGTATGTCGAGAACTTCTGATAATGACATTACCAATGCACCAAATTATAATGTTGTCAGTGTTTTCGTGCGCAATGGTTGGTCTGGCCTCCATTTGTAAGCATCGTATGCAATATTATCCTTTGGATAAATTTAGAAAGAAGTATGGCTAGGGGTAATGTATTACTTTTTAATAAAATGAACTGAACCGGAGTTTTCAAAAAATATTAATTATATATATATGTGTACAATGATTTTAAGCTAAGATTTATGACAGACCATAAATTCGGTCTGCCATATTCAATAAATCAGCATGTCACTCCGCTAAAATAACCTAATGTGACCCAAAATAAACGTCAAATCTGCCCCTCGGCGGTTCCGAATCTTTCCTGAGAATATGCAAATTTACACCGTGTCGTATAGTTAACCCCCCTAAAGACAACGTGAAACAAAACTTTTTTTGAAAAATGTTAATTTTAGCTAGTGGGGCATGGCAGCTAACCGAACTACATTGTACTAGCATCGAAAATATACTCCGATTATTTGTTTTTAAGCTACGGTCCTCGAAATCACATTTCCAGAATAGACACAATTGTATTTGAGTGTCCAAGCTTTAGTTTTCGTGCAGTTGTTTCAAGCCGAATTTTTAATGAACACACTTTTTCTTAAACGTTAATTTTAACTCATGGGCTCACCGTACTGAATCGTGCTAGCAGTATCCAAAACATACTGTGATTATTTGTTTTAAAGCTATGTACCTGGAAAGTCACATTGTCGAAATGGACACATTTAGTCCTGTATGTTGGCGTTTACCGCATGGTTTCGAGTCGAATTTTTAGTGAACATACTTTGGGTCGTGGCATGTTTTCTAAATCATAAAAAAACAGAAAAGTGAAAAGCACATGTTAAAAATTCGGAGTGGGTCCTCTGAGAAGAATTGGAGCTTGAGTCATGGTGCGTCCATTAAGCCAACTTTCGAGCCAATCCGACATGCTTCACGAAATCACATTTTTTGCCTTAAGGGGTCTATGAGAAAATCTATCAAATACCCCTAAAATTTGATATCTTGTAGTAAGTGGTAATCAAGTTATGGTAATTTAAAATTTCACAACATTTTCACGTTATGTTAGTGGTTTTGGGGGGTTAACTTTACTAAGGAGAAGATAGATTTCCCCGAAATTAGACTCATTTGACGCGCACGGATGTCAGCTACATATCCTCTCAAGCGATCGACCCCGAATTCCGAACACGTGATAGCCCAAAAATTGAATTTCTAAAGTACGAATTTTCAAAAAATGACAAAATCACGAATTTTTCACTTTTCGATTTTATTATAATTTAGTGAACATACTTTGCGAGTTTAGCATATTTACTAAAATATATTAAAATCGAAAAGTTAAAAATTCGTGATTTTGTCACTTTTTGACAATTTGTACTTTAGAAATTCAATTTTTGGGCTATAAGTAGGTCACGTGTTCGGAATTCGGGGTCGATCACTTGAGAGGAAATGTAGCTGACATCCGGGCGCGTCAAATGAGTCTAATTTGGGGGAAATCTATGTTCTCCTTCGTAAAATTAACCCCCAAAAACCCCTAACATAACGTGAAAATGTTGTGAAATTTTAAATTACCATAAATTGAGAAGAATTAATTGTACACACCGTGAAGGGTATTTGATAGATTTTCTCATAGACCCGTTAAGGCAAAAAATGTGATTTCGTGAAGTATGTCAGATTGGCTCGAAAGTGGGCTTAATGGACTTGCCATGACTCAAGCTCCAATTCTTCTCAGAGGACCATTTCTGAGAAGATCCAATTCTTAAGAAAGTCCAATTCTTAACATGTGACAAGCCACGACCCCAGACTATGTTCACTAAAAATTCGAATCGAAACCATGCGGTAAAAGGACTAAATGTGTCCATTTCGACAATGTTACTTTCGAGGTCCATAGCTTTAAAACAAATAATCGCAGTATTTTTTGGCTCGATTTAGATTGCTCCCATGAGTTAAAATTAACGTTAAAAAAGGTCTTTTTGACCTGGTTGTCTTTAGAGGGGGTTAACTGTACGAACGCTGTGCAACCTGAAGGGGGCACTTCGGAAAGGTGTGTTATAGTCCAGAAATGGGATTTCCAAAGTACAAAGTTTCGACTGCGCAAAAACTAAAGTTTAGGACGCTTAACGTCAATTTTGTCCATTTTGGACAATGTGATTCCGAGGACCATACCTTAAAAACATGTAATCGGAGTATTTTTGTCGATGCTTTTATTGGATGCCCTGGGTTCTGCTTAATCTAGTACAATTTAGTTCAGTGATTGGCCATGCCCCTACCAGTTAAAATTAACATTTTTTCAACAAAGTTTTTTTCACGTCCTGTCTTTAGTGGGGATTAACTGTATGACGCCGCGTAAATTTGCATATTCTAAGAAGCGCAAGAAAAACTTATAACACGCACTAAAGTGCGTTAAGCTATCAGTTGCCACTTGAAACACGCCTATCCGAGCTCAGACCCTCCCCCCCTGCTGAGCAGCCCGGGAACCTATATTTTTTTCGCTTATCTGATAGAGT
>SCLF01401026.1:0-15696 GCA_004367975.1 Mesochordaeus erythrocephalus
TTAACGCGCCAAACCTGCCTTAACGCGCCACTTTTTTTTCGCCGAAGGTGGCGCGTTAAGGCATGTTCTGGTGTACATGATAGATGAAGTCTTCTGGAATCAAGAAATAGTTCACAGTGATAGCTGACTAGGCCGTCAAGGTCAAATCAAAACAATAAAAAAAAGACAATTTAACCCATTTTGCCCGGTATATGAAGGCAGTTTAGAACATATCGACAAAAAAAGCTCCACAAGAATACTTGTTATGTTCGACAGTGGAGCTGAACGGAACCTTCTACACGAAAGTTTACTGAAAAATGTAAAATACGTCAAATCAGCTCAAAGATCAAAGACGTTCAGGGGAGCAAGCGGGCACACCATAAGTCTATGGAACACATACATAGACATTCCAGTCAAATTAACAAATAATGGAACATATTTGTTAAGAAATGTTTTAGTATCAAACAATCGAAACGCATCTAAAGGGATTTTAATAGTACGTTCTGACATGATACGACTTAAAGTAACATTAGATTTCAATACCACACCAAATATCTCGTTTGGAGTAGGACCGTGTAGTCAACATAGCTATCCCATGCGAAATAGTAAAATGTTTCAAACGAATCTCTAAAAGTGAATATTGGAGATCTATGTTACCAAAAACAAGACTTATGTACAGGGGTGAAAATTGTACGAACAAATTGTTTAAAACCGAAACCAATATTTTCAAATACGCAGACCACAAGGTAGATCTATTGGCACACATTGAGAGAATTCGACAAAGAAATATACACACATTTAGATATTACCATTGATCCCATAGGAGCTCAACGATATCCAAAAATAGTTTTTAAAATACAAAATTTGGCTTTACAATATAAAGACATCTTTTCCAAAGCAACAGGTGATACCGGACCCGAGTCCGAGATTAATGGTAGTATAACAGGTCTCACATCAAGAACAAGAGTGGGACAACAACACTTTAATTTAAACACTAAAGAAGCTGTGTTAAAAAAATCTTTGTCCGAAATCGCAAATGGAGTTCTAGTTAATATAAAACACTACAATACAGAACCAAAAAACATACTCCAAATTATGCCTATTAAAAAGAAAGACGAAAAAGGCGCAACACTAGACATTCTAAGTGCCCTACGAATAGTTGTGAATTCAAAACCAGTCAACGACTATACTAGTTATAAAGGGTTACCTACAGATAACCTAGAAGAGGCGCTAAATCTTGCTGCCAAAGGTTCAGTAAAAGGCCTTACATTCAAAGCTGATCTTGCCAAATGTTATTATTGTGTAAGATTACACAAAAGTTTATTCCTTATTTCTGCGTTTCCATACGGGCCTTGGAACATATTGTTTCACCCGAGTTCCTCAAGGCTGGGTGCCAGCGGCCCAAGAAGTGATACAAGTGCTAAAGCGAATCTTTTGGAAATTTTCAAAAGTTATGAAACGCTATTTAGATGATATTATCATCCAAAGCACTGTAAACGAAGATCATTTCATAGAAACTATTGAAACGTTTTTTCGTACATGTCTTAGATATGGATTAAGGCTTAAAGGATCCAAATGTTTCTGTCTATTTCAGACATATAACTTTTTAGGTTATCAAATAGATAACGGCACAATCGCCCCTAATCCACATTACAACGCTAGAATACACGAAATAGATCTATCCTCAATAACCACAGTAGGAAAAATGGATCATATATTGGAAAAATCGCATTCTTATCCCGGTTTTTAAATGGAAGTTTAGAAGTGTTAAGACCACTCAGACTTTATGCAAGAGGAGATACTAAAGATAAAATCTCTATAACAGAAGAGTTAAGACACATCCATTTGAAGACAAATTAGATACGGTTTTAGTGGTAGATACCTCTTATATTGCTACCGGATGATTTATCTACCAAATTAAGGATAATAATCCCCGTATAATAGAACACGAAAAGACACAGAGAGGAAGTTCCCATTATCATCGTGCCATATCGAACTTTTAGGTTTGAAAAGCATGATAATGGCCTTTAAACCCTCTCTGGAACAACTTACAAAACCTATTACTGTCATCACTGACAGTAAAGGCATAGTTTTGTTATGGAAAAAATTCAGAAGAAATGTTTGTCCTAGCGAGGAGGTCACCATAAATAGTGCATTTTGGACATGCGAGAGTTGAATTTAAACATTATTCATTAGTCAAATGTTACTACAAGATTGATGTTTGTAGACTACATGTCTCGTTTAGGTTTGTTTAAAAACGAAAATACATGCGAGAATAAACATAGATGCCAAGTTCGTATATCGGCAAGTATACCATTATCATCGTATAGAATTTACAAACGCATCAGTAGACTATGTAGCAGTTCAGCGCACACTATAGAAGACGGCAATCTGTTTTTCGAAGGAAACCCTAGTGAGATACCAGACAAAAAGATTTTCAAGACGAGAAATAACAATTTTAGAAATAACAACCAAATCTCATTAGGAACCTTCAAATGAAAGACTCCGTTTTAAGAGCCATTATAATGGCTATTCAGAACGAAAGAAAAAATTTCCCTAAGACTATGCGAAAACAAAGTACTATATGGGAAAAAAGGGACCCTTTTCTACGAAAAGGAATACTTTACGTGAAAAAGGATCTTAATGGCATATCTCATACTCTTATTCCTATTCCGAAATCTACAGCTTATATAGCAATTGCCGCTGTACATAATACAGTCGGCCATCATACTGATACACAATTAATAAATAGAAACTAGTCGTCATTTCGATATCGAAAATATCAAATATTTCGTCAAGCAATTTACAAAAAAGTGCATAAAATGCACGTTGCAAAAATGCGAAAGAAACTTCGCTAAAACTAACTAAAATCTATCACTCCGCCTACAAAATTTGTCTCTCAAATTCTGGTAGACGAAGTAACAAGAACCCACAGTGGGAAAGTTTTTCGATTTGTACTTGCAACAGAAGCTCTTTCAAGATTCATGGTAGTATACCATTTCAAGGACATATGAATGCGAAAAGTTTGTTGCATTAATTGCTATAATTAAAGTCGCGTTGTGTCCACATGCAACCTATGCATCCACAATAGAACTAAGATGCGATAAGGCTGCATGGCACACGTCAGAAACTATAACTCAATCGTTAAAATATTTTAATACAATCGTTATTACTCACTCGTCTTCAACGTTTCCAAAAATAATATCGCCGAATTAGATGGCCGTTTAAACCATTTTTCCCGATATTTAGCATATTTTTTACAGAATATACCTCTAGACCCACTTTTGTGTCTTCAATTGGCAATAGGGAAAAATAATTCTGTTATAGGCGAAGATGGGTATACACCCACTGAAACTTGTACTCATAAAAAATAGGTTAAATATGAAAACGTCCCAGCAAAAACGTAATAAAATTATCAACAAATCTAAGCCACTATTACTAATTCCAATATATTATAAGTTACCTGTTAAGGAGAATCATCAGTATATTGAGCCAGGCGATTTTGTTAAGCTCAATACTCCTTTTGACAAAAATAATGGACCTAAGATTTGGAACGTTATCAAAGTTAATTTTGAGGATCAAAAATTACTGGCTAAAAAAGATACTGATTTAGGGGACGGAAAATCCAGATGGATAAGCTTTATCCGGATAAGAACTTCTTTTTCAAAGTATTAACTCAGATAGACTTTGCTCCGAGTTATATGTGGCCAAAAAACGACTTAATGGGTAATTTAGAGGGACCGGAAGTCTATACAAAAGAAACATCAGGCCCTTTCAAAGCCAATTCTATTCCTTCTATGTTAACAGAAGACTTCACACTTATTGATAAAAACGAGGTGGAAGAATTGGAAACTTTTATCCAAGAAAAAACACCAGTCTTTAGAACAGGTTTAGACAGAAATTGTAAAATTAATAGGCCAGGTTTTTACGAAAATTAAAATTTCAACAATAATACAGTAAAAAGTATAAGTGTTTTAGATCACTTAAAAAGTAACTTTCCGAGATGGCTGAATATAAAGTTGTACAATATTTAAGATTATATTACTATTCAAAATTATTGATTTGAATTTCAAAATTATTGATTTGAATTTCAAAATTATTGATTGCATTACAATACTATAATGATGTTGTGATCCCAACGGGCCCACCCTGACAGGACAAACACTAGTTAAGGCTGAATTCAATACCATCAATGCGATGGTATTGACATCCATAATTACACTAATCGCTACCCATTAAAATAGTTTCTATTTTTGGCACGTTTATGCAAAGAAAAGATAGGCGAAAAGCTCTACCAAAATATACACAAAAGAGATGGGTTTTAGAAAGCGTTCTTAAGTTAACCTAGACTGGGTATCTGACCGTTTCGCACTGGTCAAGTTTTATGTACCCATCCACTCGTTCATCTTAAGTAGGTCTGCGGTCAACGAAGTCCGACAACCAACCGACAACACCAGTATTTTATCAATTTTAAATAAAAAAACACATTCATATGAAAATGGAACTTTAGAACATTTGAATTGACAAACAATATATTCACACACCTTTAAAAGTTAACAGAAAAATCTTAAAATCGACAACTGGCTAAATTCAGTTCAGTCGCTGGTGCACGTTTTAAATACGTTAAAATAAAGCGGTCAACATAAAAGCATTTTGTTAGACATTGAAGGAATTAATATGGTAAATTTCAGGTAATCAAAATTGTGTAAAGTTAAAAGACATATTAAAATATACAAACATCCAGTCTATTACGGTCAAATTTTAACATTCACAAGAATACAAGGTCCACTATATTTGTTTCATTGTTGAACTGCGAAATATAAGTTAAGGTAACTAGTTTTGTAGGTCAATAAATGGGAGTATATATTGCACTCCGTCCAGAAAACAAATTTAAAGTCAATATTACAGTCATTTTAATTTTCTTAAATAACAGTAGAAAAGTCCCATCTACACAAGCTCAATCAACAATAATCCTAAACTGCACGAACTAGCCCAGCTTGTATAAAACGACAATTACTCACTCAACCACAAGGCCGGGCCCAAGCGTTTTGCGGGACGTTTTTGAGAACAATATTTCAATTATGTTATTTAAAATAGATAATTCATACGGAGTTGAGTTCTCTATTGCTAAAGTTTAAGAGTTCTTGGATTACAATAAAATATTTACAAATAATCTCAATACCAATTTGATTTACAAAGTTTGATTAAAAGTCAATACGTTTAAAAGATTTTCTGCACCAAATAGATAGTCATTTTAAATAAGACTATATTCATGTGAAAAGTAAATAAAAGTCAAAGTATGAATATAAAATGAAATAAATTAACGTTAGTAAACAGTTATCAAAAATTATTTTCAAAATATAATATTAATTTAATACAAAAATAGACATAAAATATAAAAATAGAAGTTATAAAATATAAAAATAATAGCTATATAATACAAAATTATAGTAAAAATATTTACAATTATATTATATATAATTTAAGATAAATAGTTTATTAACGCTGAAAATTTAATTTAAATAGTGATCAATTTCTGATAGAATAAAATATACTTATACCAGTTTTTCTGATAGACCAACTTGGATATTTCTGAGAGGAGCAGACTCTATAACATATCAAATTTTAAGGGTATTTGATAGATTTTCTCATAGACCCGTTATGTGGGGTGGGCAAATTTATGTCAAAAATGTTTTTTTGTGAAGTATGTCGGATTCGCTCGACAGTGGGCTTATTCGACGCGTCCTGACTCAAGCTTCAATTCTTCTCAGAAGACCGTCCCCGAATTCGTAACATGTGACCCGGCCCATTAAAAATGGACCGAAAAAGGTACAAATTTTCAAAAAGTGACAAATCACGAATTTTTCACTTTTCGATTTTATTATGATTTAACCGCGTTAAAACTATATTTCATATAACTCGTGGTCTCCACTGGTTAACTCATACAGGCTCGGGATCATCAACAGCCATATTTAATTATGTTATCATTATGTTATCATTGCTCAACAGACCGACAATTATGCTCGTATTTGTAAACTAAGAAACAAGCAATGATTTGAGTCGTTCAATTTAAATATATCACTATTGTTCTAGAAAATTTGTTTAACTTGTAGATGTCAAATTTTCCTCATTTTGTGATGCGATCTCCCTTTCTCATTTGTATTGGAAACCGTGCATTGTTATATTTTGCATGATTAAAGATTTATCCATTGCCGATACAATGGTATGTTTTTACATTTAGCCAGTAGATACCACTTTTCGTTTTTTGAGTGGATATCACACCTGCCACAATTCATTATCGAATTTTCACCCGCATTTTTCTCGAAAACAGTACCCTGTATCGCAAGCTTAAAGCCCAACTCATTGCCGATCTAAGGGTATTTCTTGTTTTAAAATATTTCTCTTGGGTTTAGTACAGTGGCGTCTCAAAACAGACTAAAATTATATATAAATGGCTATAAACCAACTATCAGTGTATAAATCACGAAAATACATACAATTTCGATGAAATTAAAGAGATTTTTGGCCAAACAAATTTCCAGGCTTCGTATTATACTCCAATCGAACAGCCTGGATGGCCAATGAAATATGTCGCTTAGAAATAAGAAGGTTTGCTAACAGTAGTCGTCAGAAATATCCAGGAAAAATGCAGTTTATTGTTAAATAGAAAGTTCGTTGCTAAATATTTAATTGACCATGAATGGGGAGGAAACAGAAAAACGGAAGTCGATGAAAAGACAGCTGATGCAAGTTTTACCAAAATCGGGGATGATATGGAATCAAAAATGTGTCAAGCTTCTTTCAGAAAAAAAACAAAATTGGAGAGTTTATAGATGTTCCGAATCAATCTGAACTATAATTTGACCAGAATCAATCCGATGAAATTGAAAACCCTATTAATGAATACAATTGGTTGCAATGTTATTTCGGAAGCTACATTTAGTTATTTGCATGTTTAAAAATATTAATAAAGTATTATTTCGAACGGACATAAATTCCGTTCACCTATTATGAATACGCGTGGAATTTAACCGCCCCCAAATGGCCTGTCCCAATCGGAAACTTTTTGCGACACGAGTGTATTTGTTTTCAGTTTTTCAGGGATGAATATGCGTTCAAATCATACAGCTTCTAATAAATTTTGTTCAAGGCAGCTTGCATTCACAGTAGCGTATTACACAATTGTATCTACTCTCGGTCCTATTTCCGCTCCGATTATGGTTACAAAGATGATGTAATTGAGAATACAGATTTAAAACCCTAAATACACACCTACGCGTCTCTCTTGGGGACTATTTGTTTACTATTTGTGTACTTTCTAGCCTAGACTGTTTCACTTTCATTCACAATACGGTTTAAAGATTAATATCGGGCCCATTCTTATTTTTAATTGAATTGCATTCCACGTATAATTTATAACTAGAAGAATTAAGCCACGACAACGCAAATCTTCTGAAATAATTGACAATTGATAAAATGAAGTTTGCACGACATTACGGGGCCCTAGAACACCTACTTTGTTCGACCAATTTTTCAATGAAAAATTTCGAACTTTCAATTTTTAGGTTTATTTTCGGTCAAAATTTCTGGAAGGTCGGTTACTAAAATAAGCGCAATAAAATTCTATGCGGGGACGCTGCACGCCGTTACTTCCGGTCTAAACATGGTTTCAAAAAATCACGTTTAGTTTGGGAGGGCAGTATTGGTCAATCAAACATTCAACCACGTCTAAGCCCTTACAAACCATAAAACTGCAATATGGTGCATGAGAGATATGTAGGTGAGGAAAGCTCTGTAATTAGGGATTATATGTAACGTATGGCGTTAGAATTTTGTCTCGGTGACAATAGCATACATTATAATAATGTCTGTACTAAAGCCAAACGAGATATTTTTAAACGAGAAAAATGAGAATGCATTCGATCGTTATTCGATGAAATGGTGGCTACTTTTTCTTAAAAACAAATCGACTAACACAAGTGAGTTTGTTAGTGAGCTAAGTACTGAAATGTGAAATTAACCAGAAGGTAATCTAAACTTTCAAGTAAACAGGCTATAAAGTAAAAACGGGTCAATGCACTGTCATACCTTTATTTTAGATAACAGGTCGTAAGAATCCTACCCTGTCTCATAGTATTAACGACGATATGGGCAGCAAGTGTATAGTTGAGTTTTTATATTTTGACTACCCTGAAGCCAATTCTAATGCCTACCTGGAATACCACGCAGATTCCTGTGTTAATTCGCGCATAAAAGCGGGGGGAATTACGACGGTAAGCCATATAGTTTGTTATTTGTACGCGCATAAAAGCGGGGGGAATTACGACGGTAAGCCATATAGTTTGTTATTTGTACGCGCATTCTTCCTGTTGTACATCCAAGTCGTAGGTATACCATATTCTTCGCGCAAGCCATACATTTCTGCTCATGGTAAACATATATTCTAGACATTGTTTTGGAGCTACGCTATTAGCTACCTTCCCGTTCAGGATAAATAATTAAAATTATTAAACTGGATTCCTGCAAAAAATTCAGGTCCGATGTGGTACCGAATCGCCATGATTTTGGAACGCTCCAAGGGGTGGATACAAGAAAGCAAATAAGACCACGAGTGTACAGTAAACGCAGAAAACACCGCTTCAAGTCAAGGAAGACCTGCAAACTTTATTGTTTGTCAATATGTATCCAACCATCATATGTATATACTAGGAGTTCACTGGCCGGGGATATCAAATGATTATTAATTTCAAATTTAAATTTATTTCCATCTATTTGCAAGTTTTTCACACCGCATAGCCAATAGAAGCGAAATAAAAACCACAGAAAGTGTGATGATTTTTCCAGTCGAATTTCCAGGCCAATTTTGAGTCGAATCTTGGTCGTCCTATGGTCACCAATACTCTATATAATAAGAAAGTTTATTATTGTCAAGGGACAATATTAATTTGAATGACATTGATTTGAATAGTATAGCAATGGCAACATATCTGCGACTGACGTTCAGAGAGATATCAGCTTACAACTATGTAATATAGCGATGCGAATACTAAAGTAATTCATGGAAACATTAAATACCGAATATAGGCGTACTAAAATAATTCTCTTAATTGAGAGACATTCGATAAACGAAAGTTTGAAGAGCTCGGTAAATTTGTAAAATTATAAATCTTCTCTAAAATTAGATGATATTGAGGAACGATTAGGATGGAGTCAGAGAAGTCCGAGTTTTAACGGTGCATTGCTAGAGTAGGAGTGACGAATAATATAACGCTGGCATATAACCCATAATACTAATGAGACTGGGTTGTCGATGTTCAAATGATGTTGTGATTAAGTTATGAATACTTAGCATTACATTTGTCATTTTGTATTATTCGTATAGCAGTTGCTTGTTATGAGTGTTTAGAATTATTCAACTTCATAAATTTTATTCGTGAGCGACGTTCTTGGCCTCAATTTGCGCACTTATTGTAGTAATATATATTTTGACTGGTGAAATATTTTCCAGACTGCTAACCACTCATTTTCAACATAGCATAAGTAGACTTGTAGAAGACCTAATTGATAATTATGTCGGACATATCTCTCAGGAACCCTTTTGTTTAAGTATGTCTCAGGTACCTTTTTGGATACTTATGACCAGTGATATTAGTCAAATTAATGCAATCTCCAGATTTCGAATATATGTGTTATTGTTCGCAGTATTCCTTTGGGTACTTCTGGCAAATGTTTGACCTTATGTACGGTATCTGAGACTCCGTCTTATGTAATCTCTACTTCTTTCTAAATGTACTACTTTTTTAGGTTGAAATGTTGATTGACTTCCATTCTTCGTAAAAACTATGCTCAAGCTTTATCAATAGCTATAAAAAGGGGGCTTTGTTTATACCCAAACTTTTTCATGTTTAAACGAAAATCCTAATAATTCATGAGTAGATCCGTCTCTCAGTTCCCTGCCAAATGTTTCTTTACTTTCAGCTGCGTCACACCATTTATTCGTGTTTGTGCTGTGATAATGGTTTTCTTGTCAATTTTAACTCGTAGATTGTTGTTCATTGGATGTATATTAATGCAAGTCAATTTGGAGACTGTTCGGGATAACCTTGAACTCAAAATCGCAACAGACTTAGAATAAAGTTCACAGATTTGACCGGAAAAGTTAAGCATAAATAAACTTCACTAGTAATGACGAGAGTGTACAGGAAAATCGTCCAGTAATAGAGAATTCTCTGGGAAGTAAGTCTGAGAGACGGGTGCTAGAGTGCTAGCTCGACTTCATTCCTAACAGAGTGTCAAAGGGAAGTGGGAAGCGTGCTAAGTGTATCACTTTCATGAACCCTATGAAAGTATGACCTGGTCCAAATAAAGCGCAGAGCAAACTGATTAGCACAGTCTTTTTTGACATAGACACGCCTATTGTACCGTTGCTTTGAACGCGCTCATACTTTCATAGGGTTCGTGAAAGTGGAATTTTTAGCACGCTACCACCGTCCTTTTGAGATTTTGTTAGTAATGGACGCGGGCTCGCACTCTATTGCCACGCCGTTAAGACCTTCCGAGAGAAGTTATGATTGACCTTTACCGTTAAACCTGTGAACTTTAGCTCAGGTCTGCTGCCATTACTGGTTCAAGGTTATCCCGATCGGTCTCCAAATTGGCATGGTCACCGGACTAGTTCTCGTATTCACTATAAATAAAAACGACCCCAAAAAGAATCATTAGTCTTGTCTAGGAAATACTATAAAAACTATCATGGATTTTCCGGTGAGAAGGCTTGGGAACAAAATGTAAAATTGACATTTTTTCCCACACCACTGTAGTTGGGGAAACCCACTGGGAAAAAGTCAAATAACGCTTTTCTGAGAATCGGCTTATTTCGAAACTGAACTTTGATCGTAATCACAACCTAGAAATCCTTCGGCCCCACAACGATTATACATTAGCGATAAAATGGAAAATCACCTTTTAATAAGTCAACATTATCCAGCATAAAGTGATAACATCGTCGTGATTGAAGGCACGAAATGAGCTGAACATAAATATTAACACAGTTTGTCTGGGAAATATCACATGAATGTTTCCCTTAGTAGAGTACATAATTTACTAATAATTGTTCAACATTCTAAAATGAGTTTTGTTCGTTTTACTTCAGATATTTCCTAAGGTATTTCAGGTTCAATCCGGACTCGTCTGCCAGAAAGATTAAGGGTGGAAGATAAGACATTTCCTTGCGTTAAACGCGTCACGTGTTAAGAATCCGGGGTCGGTCCTTTGAGAAGAATTCAAGCTTGAGTTATGAGCGTTGAATAAGCCCGATTTCTAGCCAATCCGACATACTTCACGAAGTCACATTTGTGACTTAACCCGTACGCTGCATTTGGTGCCGCTGGGAATCAACGATCACTAATTTGACCATAACTTCTGTTTGAGTGGTGCTACTTCGAATTTCCCCCCAGGACCCCACCCTTAATCGACGATCCCGGATTTGTTGGAACTATTTTTAGACCGGAAGTACCAGCGGAAGTGGCAGCTGAAAACCAAATTGTTGCGCGAGACGACCTCTAGTGGAAAAGTATCCTTAAAAAAATTAAGTACCTAAAGAAACAAAAATTCTGGGGATTGAAATAATTGGATTAATCTCTGTGGCCAAAAATGATCAAAAAACTTCATGAGACATACTTATATAAAATAGTGTTAAGAATTCGGGTGGGTCCTCTGAGAAGAATTGAAGCTTGAGTCATGACGCGTCGAATAAACCCACTTTCGAGCCAATCCGACATACTTCACGAAATGACAGTTTTACCTATCAGTCGCCCACTACAAATAATGGGTCCATGAGAAAATCTATCAAATACCCTGAAAATTTGATATGTTATAGGGTTTGGCATCACGATCAAAGTTTTACATTACCAAAAGTGCGTACAATCGATTCTTCTCAAGTGACGGTAATTTAGGACTCCACTGTATGAAGGTGCATAATTTTGGACATTCTGGAAATATATTCGGAACCGCAAGGAAAAACTATATCCGACTCACTAAGTCTCGTTGACCAATCAGTTGCCCCCAGGACCCCTAGGGAGGGGGCCGCATTGGACCCACGTGTGTAATCTACTATATTACTATTTGTAACACATGCATAATAACACATAATCATCAAATACAGGCATTTTCTTTTATTTTTATATAGAAGTAAATTATGGTTCAATCGGCTCTTCATCTGATACATAACTGGAGTTAGCACTTGGATTAGCACTATCAGAATCTCTGTGTTGTAAAAATTATAATTGGTCATATTGGCGAACGAGAGTTAAAATAGTTTCTTGGAGATCAATTGTTTTTTTTATTTCGGCGATTTAATTTATCTCTTCGAACTTTCCACTCGTAGTCCGCCGAGTAATCCAATTTAAATGTATGCAGTCTGAAATGAAATTAAACCATTACAGAAAATTTTTGCTGGACTGAGCTACGTTTGTCGATGTGTTAAATTCGGTCATATTCTTCGCAACTTCAGAAAAAAATTAATTGATAGTGTAGGAAAACCAAATTTTGAAACTAATTCTGAACTTCGAAAAATTTGGAAAAGATTTTTCTTACCTTTCCATGCTATTCCAAATATTATAGCCAATATGAATTCTACCGTTCTCTGCCAAATTCGTAAACTACAATTCAGCAGCATATGTTCATATTATATATAATAATTATTAATAATGATTATAGTGATAATTATATAAATGACCTTGCCGAATTTAACACATCGAGAAACGTAGGTAGGTCCACCAAGAAAAAAATCTGCAATTGTCTTTAATTTAATACTGCATGCAACAAATTGCATACATTTGTATTGGTTACTTAGCAGACTACGAGTGGAAAGTTCGAAGAGGTAACTTATATCACCAAAATTATTATTTTTACAACAAACTGATTCTGGCGTGAATCTTAATTGGGCTTATAAATTTGGCAGTGCTAACTCAAGTGTAATACTCCAATGATGTATCAGATGAAGAGAAAATTTAACCATTATTTACTTCCATATAAAAGTAAAATTCCTATATTTGATTATTATGTTATTGTGCATGTGTAACCATGTGTACTGATTATGGAACTGATTACTGGGAATATTATTTTAGACGTTCATTACGTCATTCCTGTGATAAACAGGTAGTGAGTTGCGTGAAGTGCGCATTTTGGGTGATAGTTACGGAATTATATCCCATTGCGTGGATATTTGTCATATCTTTAACGAAAACAGTTTTGAATCCAAAAAATAGTTATTAATGGTTTATATTTGACTAACCCTCCGATGACCATTAATACTTGCGACCCTTAAGTAGGCCTGGAAATCAGTTTTCGACTAAAATTTTAGTATTCTGGGGAAACAGTTGTCTTAAATACTCATAGGTGTATATCATAGTGATTATTTTCTACCAAAGATTATGTCGCGAAAAAATACAGTGTAATTTCCGGCTATAAAATTGTTCATAGATACTTCTGGTGTGAAGCTACTCTAAAGCTGCTCTGGTTTGGCGGTTACGACCCGATTTACAGTCAAATCTGTCCATAGAAACAGAAAGTTCTTTGCGGATCCAGATAAGTTAATATATGTTATATGATGACTCGTGGTCCTCATAATGTTTCGAGTCTTTATATTCTACTAGCATTTTAAATCTGTAGAATAGTCTTATAGGTAATTACATTTGGTGTTTTTTGCTAGTGTCTGCATTAGGAAAACGAAATTTAATGTTGGACTCTTCCGTAACAATTAAGTTCCTTGGCAGTTCAGAAAGATTAACACCATTTTCTTCAAACCCCATCGAGTTATCAATTATTTTACCACTTAATTATACGCTGAAAATCAACGGGGACGTTTTATCAAACCGAGATGGCTGTAGAGAACGAAAAACAAGTTACAATCTATGTATATAATTTCCTATTGGACCATAATTGCGATGACCGACATCAACAAAAATATAGTCACCGAAATTTCAGTTTACTAGGAAATCCTTATACAATTACTAGCTTATGAATGGGTTTTATTCTTAATAAGTTTCTTAGTTCTATCATTTCGAATTTCAGAGAGAATCATGCGCTCCAAGCATTGCAGTCGTGCAGTCTACCGTGGTTTTACTTTCCTATCTCAAACTGTTTTGTGTTTTGTCGCCTCCAAACAGCAGAAACGGTTTCTGTTCGTTCTGAGCCCTTCTGCAAGTCCGGAGTTCCGGGTCGATTCCCCTCTAATATTTATTAAAAGCGTTCTAATTTTATTTCGGTCGGAAAATTGTTACTAAGAAGAACCTAATGTGGTGGGGTTAGTTTCGGTGTTTCGATCGAGTTAACCGAGCCCTGGTCATAAGAGGATGTCACTGGCGGCAGTAACTTTGTCATAACGTTTATATATACGAGCGACAGAAACTGTCCACCACACGCGACACGAACTATGATTTGAAGTACTCACGGCTAATACATCAGCAGCATGCGTTGAGTTATGATACGGATTTTTTTCTAAATAATTTGATTCCATCATCACTAGCCACCGATTAAGTACTACTTCGTCAATTTGAAGTTTTAACGGAACTTCAAATTCCCTGGAAATTTGAATCAACCTGGTAACAATAATAAATAACCATACCTGAAAATTTTCATTCCCAAGTAATGTAGTGGTTTCTTATTTGATTGTTTCTCTAATGCTAAAATATTCCAATCCCAATTTTGGCAATTTGCTAAACTCAAATGAATATCATCTGGTACGTTATGCTCGGTAATACTAATAGGAGCCAAGACGGGATTCGACATACCACGAGCTCTGAAGTAATGGGTTCAAGTAAATACGTTCAGCGAATATATATATAACAATACCGGATTTACCTTTGAATATGTGCTTCCCCAGCACTTGACCTTCTGTGTGAAGATTGGGATGGTCTCATTAATCCTTCCACCAGATCTTGTCTAGTTAAAATGTGTTACAAATCGGGGCAAAGCCGTCAGCCCTCTGACATTCACGTGGCAAACTGCATCTAGTATTAATCATTAAATGGAAAAAATACTTTCTTGTATTCACCAAATCAGCTTATAAAACAAAATTTTATGTTCTACCATTTAGGTTCTCTAAAGCATTTCGGCTACGATGGGAGTAGGGTTAGCAAGTCAACAATCACAAAATTTAAGAATTATTCTCTAATCTACTAGTTTTCGGTTACCTTGTATTTACATTGTACGTTTTAATCAAATCGAAGTCAGAATTATTTATCAAAAACTTCAAAAGCATTTCAATTTCTTCCATAAATTCACATTTTCAAACTTTACTCTTTCGAATCCTATAAACCTAGTGGTTAGGGGTTCTTTCAAAACAGAAAATACATCACCGAATTGAAAATATAGCAACTACGAAATATGCCAAATTTTATTATGTACAGAATATACACCTATGCTAGTGAACTCTTCAATCAAAAATTAAGCTAATGTCGAGTTCACATATACCTCGATCTGGTGGGTAGACGTAGTGGGTTATGAATTCGACCATTGGGTAATTCCAGTGAAAATGGATCAACTAGGTCATTTTCAAATTTCATGGATTTGAATGGTTAGCCACCATTAACACCAGGTTCGCCTTTTCGGGAAACTTGCCATAAAGATAAGGGGCAATTTCAAAGATGTTGGAAAGCTCAATCACAAGATTAATTCTAGATTATTCAGTTCAGGAATGTCGGCCACGTTACAAAA
>SCLF01402133.1:0-15686 GCA_004367975.1 Mesochordaeus erythrocephalus
GCTCACGATCAATATTCATTTGCCCGTCAGTATTCCGGGATAACACTAGGTGGAGGTAAATGAAATTTTCACGTGATTTTCAGACATTCAACCAGACATTCAACCAGGTCTAGGGCCTTAAAAACGCTAAAAACAGGCTACGTGACAAAAAATGGGCAAAAAGGTGCCTGGGAGATATACTAACTTCATGTTACTTGACATTTCGTGCCATCTGAATGAAAGCACCCTTTCGCCATTTTCATTAATAATACAGTTTCAAAATATACGGCTCACAGATTTCTAATAGTTTCTCGGAATTTAATTTCAACTACTTAATTCAACTACTACATGATCAGAGCAAACTGTTTGGTGGAAAATGATATAGATCGGGCCCGAATGAGTAAACAAGTCCAGTCAGCCAGTTGCCCATATTTGAAACTGTACTAGTAATGAAAGCGAAAATGAAAGTGGGACAAAAGTGTGGTGAAAAATATTCAACAATTATGTCTAATTGCGTACGAGTTAACCTGTGAACTTTATCCCAGGTCTTTTGCGATTTCGGTTTATACCCAATAATAATAAAAACTAGTAACACAATTATTAAGGAGGGTGATACAATAAGCCACCAATTTAATTGCGGTGATCATTCACAGGACTGATACGAAGGGGAACATCTCAGGAAAGGGTGCGATCTCGCACTCTATCGCTCCGTCGTCCATACCTACTTCTCATAATATACAATTACTAATCAAGTTTCCTGTATACTCTCGTCATTACTAGTGAAGCTCGACCAAATAAGCTCGGGGTAAACAAATGATAATGTAGCTGTCCAAAAATATTAGGCTGTAAGAATAAAGACCAAAAGTAGAAAACGGACTCTGTTACTTAGAAAACGTAATTTATGCGGCTATTAAACTAGAAATATGTTGAAAAGTGTCCACGAGGACCCTTCATTTGCAAATATTTCGAGACCGAATGAACGTGCCACAAACGTTCAATATAACGCATTTGGCAGACCAACAGCGTTTTCTCCTCTCGGAAAAAATCCAGGCAGCATCCTAACTTCAACTTCAATTCTCACGCACGTTTTAGCGTAAGAGGGACACTTTTTCGCTAAATTTTTACCTACTCAAAAGAGGGACACAGTAATAATCTGATGAAAAAATGAATGACAAATATTTCCGGTTGATGGATTCAATCCAAAATTAGGACAAAAGCTGTAATAAAGTTATTTTTTTACATTGATCTTTATCGGCCAGATCTAGTTATGTCTGGTCATGTAATTTGCAGGATCAAAGGTCCACTGTTAGACAGTCGCGGCTGCTAATCGTATTATATATAACATCTGCGTATAGACCTCAAGCGGAGTTTGAAATACAACGGTATATAATGACTACCTAGTGAAACCGTTCACCAAAATCGTTCTAAATATCATTGAACGATGACAAAAATTCTGATAGATTTCACTTAAAAGTTGAAGAGAAAAGCTGTATTGTTAGTTTTATGGACAAAATTCTGTCGGTTAACGTGAATGATGTAGCTAAATATTTCTCTGAACGCTGGGGAAAGAAATTAATTACCAATATATTGAAAAAATTCAAAAACTGAAGTTTGGTGGCAATCATTCAAAAGACGAAGAGGTATAAAATAAAAAAAATACATCGCGATTTTGATGAAAGTTGTATCTTAACTGATTTTCTTAGTGATCGGCCACTTCATACAAAAGAAACAGAGGGTCACCGAAAAAAGGAGAAGACAAAAAACGTATAACAATGGAATTTTTGCAAAAAGGAGGCGAGATTTGTATGCCAATCTACGTTGGTACCAATTTTAGCCGGTTTCTAAGCGATTAAGCATGTCAGACAAATTCATCACCGAACAATTTTGCCCTTAAGTGTTTCAAAAAGTTCCATTTTTATCGAACAACAAGTGGCTGGGTTCGTGTGGACGTTTTTACAGAAATTATTCGAAATTTCAACAAGTTGATGAAAATTAGCGCTTCCGAATTTTCAAGTTGCATTTATTGCTCCGAATATGACTGGTTGGTTACAACTAAAGCATCAAAGTTTCTATCTGTCTGTGAAAGAACGTTTCCAAAAATTCGTCAATAATTTTGTTGTCCAGAACACCGGAAAACGCCCGACCTTATCTGAACGATGTGTTGCAATCCCGGAGAATTGCGGGATTAATCGAATTTGTCGGAACTCAATTGGAACTGCGTGGCGAAGGCCAAGATGAGCAACGAGCTTCCGCGGAGTTCTTGAATGAAGAAGAAGAACCAGTAAATGATGAACCAATTTCTGACAGCGATGAAGTAATTTTGTTCCCCTCTGATGAAGTTATTGAAATTCCAGATGATCAACCAACAATCTCATTAAATAAAAATAAGTTTAAAAAATACAAAATATATGAAAAAACGTAAAAATGATCGTTAATAATGTGCTACTCAAAAGGGAACACATACTCAAAAGAGGGACGCATACTCAAAGAAGTGACACTTTTTTGGGTCACAAAAGTGTCCCTCTTTTGAGTCTGGACTGTATTAACCATTTCTACGAATCCGTAATTATACATTTAGTTATTGTTGTAATGGTTTACAGTATCAAATCTCCCATTTTGCGTTTTCGCAAAGTTTTTAAGAAACCAGCTGATTTTCAGCTGGTTCATTACATTTTTCGAAATAAGTTATAGTCGAACTATTTGGCCAGTCAATCTCCCAGTCAATCTTTTAATGCCTTGGAAGTTGTTGAACACTTGATTGACACCTTTACCCTTAGCTTGTACGTGTATGTTCTGCAACAATTTTTAAACCAGATGCGTCGCCGGAGGTGTCAGCTACGGAGCTGAAATTGATTATTTTAAATCGTTGGTCACAAAACATTGTTGCCTCAGAAGATCTCTAGCATAAGAGTAGTATCTTTTACATTCTTTCAATGTTCTACTGTTGGCCTGCGCACCGCTGTCGCATCGTGATGGCGTGTTGTAGCCACTCCGACGGTGTGGATGTCGACGACTGCAGAAATGTTTATATGTGGTGCACAGCCAACTCGGTTTTAATTCCTTTTCTACTGCATCGTGATTCATACTGCTTCAAGCTACTGCTAACACTTATAGTAGCAGGGCACTGTGTACCTCATTTTAATTTTCGCTTGATTCCGAATTATGCATGTCGTATGATATTCGGACTTCACGTAACCTTCTCGTAACCTTCTCGCACATTATCGTACAATCTCGTACATTCTCGAACCTTCGTGCGTTCTCATGAGGTAATCTCTATTATGCAGTAGTGTCACTAGTTGTGACTCTCGTGTAATTATTACATGACTATCCACATATTGTGGTTTCGGACTATTTTTAGGCATTTATAATTGGTTAAACTATTATGCTATATAATATCCTATATTATGCTATGTAAGGCGGAGCGCACGATATGTATTTCCTAGATTGCTTGCGGTATATGCTTGCGGTATATGTAGCTACCGTACCTGATTTGTATAAATGGAGCGACGCCCAAGTACGGTTAGCAATTTTCGTTGTGCCTTTGTTTCTCCCACCCAGTCCAACACGCGTACGGATCGAGTGGATTATTAAAATAGCTAGGATTATTAAAACAGCTAGGTTTATTACCTTTTTCTGGAGGTGGGGAACAAGTGACTAACGTGGTTAGGTTAATTCCTTGGTTAATTCCTTGGTTAATCAACCCGTGTATCCCGGTTGTCATACCGGTTACAAGTTTTCTTTGTACTGGGACAAAAAATATCAAGAAAACTAGAGAACCCGTTCCGATCTAAAGTTGAAACTTCTAAACGTAAGCGTAATCGATTGAGTTGGATAGCGCCTCCTATATTTGTGGTAGGCCAGTGCGGAACGTCTCAAATATGTTATTTGAAAAAATGAACCCTTAGGTAAGCATTGGATACCGCAATGGGGCAAAACGTCCAAACGGTCTTCTTTCACAGATATCTCGAGAACGAATGAACGTATCTGCTTAAAATGTTGTCTTATTACAGGGTTTTCAAATACTTTTATAATAAACTTAGTCCAGACAAAAAGTTCAGTATAACTAATTTGACAGACAAAAAGCCTTTTCTCCTCTCGGTTAAAATTCAGGCGGTTTTCAAAATGTGACTGCAATTATCTAAGCGGTCGGAACGTGATTTCAATCTAAATTTTGTCAGTGCTCAGCCTTTGTGTTATAGTCGTCATAGACAAAGATGACGGTCTTACCTTGTACGCAACATTTTTTATTTCAGTAACTACAACTCCACTTTTTGAAGTTTAATTTACTTTTGTCGGAATTTTTTGCAGATTGAAGACTGAAAATATAGGGTTGCAAAGAACTAGATCAGGAATAAGAATATTGCACAGAAGTCTCAGACGACAGAAAGAGAGAGAGATGGGTCGAAATTAGAGATAGAAATTTATAGGAAACAATATTTACAAAGTAGACGGCTATGCGCATTTTAGCAAATATTACATTTGTATGAACTATACGTGAAAGCAGTTCTGCGACATGGCTTGTTATCAGTGGATACCCTAGTTGAACCATAGTATTTTTTCGTTTTCAGATTCGTGTGCTTCCGGTTCGACTGGTTCAATTAGGAAAACGTTAGCTAGAGTATAGTGTCAGCTTTTATTTATAGCTAGATAGACCGATTTAATAGACATGACCAAAAATAATAGGTGGAAGCGAGTAAAATATGTGCTCCCAAATATACATGAATATGTTGTGTATTAACGAGTAGGTATCAAATAATTAGCGAATTATTTGTTTATAATTTTTTATTAACTTTTGGGTTTTCATGGTTTGACCGAGAAAATTGCATTTGAATGAAATTTCACGTGTATAACCGTTACATTATGATTTTTTGATACTTTGTCGGTAAGCAATATTAATATAATTTTATCACCGTTAAATAGCCAGATATAGAAGGCTATGTAGACCTGTGTTCGGATTCGACCTAATAGTACTGATGGTAGAAAATCCGTACATTTCTCTGACAATTAAAGGAGTATGCAAAGCAGTCCTTGGTTTATACAATTCTGTAATTCACAACCAACTTCGTCAAAATTAACTAGTAATGACCACAAGCTGTTGAAATTGGAAACTTCCGTAATATACAAATTGGAGTGATCGGAAATATTATTTATACCAGTTTCATCTAAGTGAATAAATGGAAATATACAGTTTTCAAGAGTTTTTAGTTAGAGAATTCTAACTACTTCGTTCACACCCGTCTTTTATAATTTCCGTCATGCAAAACGACTGAAATAAAATTCCCCTAAAACACATGGCACTAGTTAACGACCAAAGCACTCACAAGAAAACCGGAAGAGTCCCGACCAAATTTCCCGCAAATACAAGGGACATAAAACCAACGAAGATCGCAGGGTCGGAGGTTAACGAAGAAATGCAGAATCAGGAATTAGCGATGAGATGCAGAATTAGAGATAGGCAAAGTAAGTCAGAACTAGATTTCCGCGAAGAAATATCAAAACCCTAACCGAATCGTCGGGTCACGTTTAACAATGATCTGCTGCCCATCCAATCTGGAGCCGCAGAAATATCCATATTGACGGGGAATCAATTCCTTAGTCGTAGCTTAATGACGTGGATAATCACATAGACCGTTTATTTATTGGCTCATATTCACGGGAAATTACTCCTTCGACCGCTCAGTACGTAGCTGAATGCGTGGATAATCCCATAGGCCGTTTATCTACTAGCCTATATTCACCGGAGTCCAATCCCCGGGTCATTTTCTATATGGCTCATTCTCGAGGATAATAACTAGGCCTTTAACACGTAGAATTTAAACACGCTAATCCAACACACACCACTAGTGATTAGGACAACCCTTTTGCTGCAATCAGTCTGCATCCGCTCCCCAACCCGCCAACTAAGATCAGCAATTATGCGCCTTCATACGACCCTTTGGACGCTAGTCGAGCCCCGGAAATTTGTGATCAATTGCTAGACTTGCGATAATTTTCGAATGTGCTGATCTTCCAGTGGATAAAGAACGGGCCGTAGATTGCATCAATAATCTCCTGGACAAAACCAGATGTAGAGACGCCTGCCGATTTCACTCCAAGTCGTTCGACACATATGATGCACAATAAGTAGCGGCTGGGGAGACTTAAACCCCGTGATCCAGAACCCTCTTGCTCAGGATACCATACACCGAAATTTACCAGGTGACCAACCACTCATCCGGCGTAACTACTGAAAGTCATCCAACGTCGTCCACAGACCCCTAGTAAAAAGCTTCGGACTTTGGACGTTATATACGTCATTAAATTATTTTTTTTTAATATGTAGAAATATGGGTTAATGACTTTACGGATATAAATGAATTTAGTCATAATTATGGGTGTTTGTATTAACGACGGGTATATATATTTAAGTATTAGGATAGTTGTTTTTTATCTAGAAATCTAGAGGTATAATGGCAGTTTCTAAATTGTTTGGTATACAAATGGGTTTCTAATATTATTTGATTTGAAAAAGTAGTGTTATTTAGCACAAAGTGGGACATTGTACGATATATACGACCATAAAATACTCGGGCACCAAAAGTTAATTCCAAGGATACATCAATGCGTCGTATTTATCTGTCTCTTAACAACTGCCCGTTTCCTTTAACGGCACCCATTGAACCTATTTTGACTCAACGACCCGTTTTTCGGTTTTACTCGAAACTGCGCAGAGCCATCCTGAGTGCTTAACCATTTCACGTCGCATTTTTTGCGACCATTTTAGACCGGAAGTACCACCGGATGGCATAATGTTTTTGTCAACAAATGCCTTCAAGAAATCTATGTTGTCCAATCCACTCATATAACCCAAAGTAACACACTGGCCCTTTTCGCGTAGTCTTGAGGTTACTAACACCAGGGCGGGCGGCCGGCTCGTTGTAGCCGGAAATACAAGTATGGAAGTTTATGATTTGTTAGTTTTGTTCACCATCCGAGAACCTAGGCTGTCATGAGTAATCACCTAGTTCGTTTTCCTCATATAACCCAAAGTAGCGCCCTCTAAAATATGGACTTTTTCGACTGCGCTTTAATCTGTTATTAACATCCCACATTTAGACCCTATATTTACCAATCTAAAAAACTGTATTTCCTGCTCGATGGCCTGCTACTATAATAAAGAACAGCAACATCTCATTGCGTTTGGTTATCCTGTAGTAATAATTTGCAAGGAGCTAAATCCCGTTTTAGGAAACATTATTTCCTGCCTGAAGGTCTTTATATTCATAGGAAGAACTTGTTATTTGTTCTACAAGTTGTATCCTGTCTAGCCGGTTCATGTTTCTGATGAGTTATGTCGCGTAATGCTTACCTCTCCAGTTCATTGAAGCGAAGTTTCTTCTGCAGTCTGTTGTCAAGTGTCTGTAGTCATCATTTGACCTTCCGAGCAGTAACTGTTGACATTATACCATACTTAGTCTTCTAAGTCTGACATTCTAAAGACCTTAGATTAATTCGCAAGCATTTCCTACTTTACTAAGCATGTTTTGTAATGATGTCATGATTATACATAGCAGAAAGAACTTAATACAGTTGCATGAGATTTGTTTAACTCTTGTGTGTATGCTAGAAGTCTTGCCATTCCTGGTCTTATGACCCAGATTCAGCTCTGGGAATGTAAGCAATCCTCCTTCAGCCCCAATGTGAAGTAACATAGATGACTTTACTCCTTGTCTCTGTGTTGAACAACGAGTCCAGTCTACTATTCTTCTTGTCCCTCATGTAATGACTGAGCTACGTCTACTTGCTAGTTCTGAATTGCTTCTTTAAGCAAACTGTCTGGTTTCTAGTCCATATGGGTCCCGTACAGTACATATCCTAAGTTCAGTATCCTGAGTCAAATGTAGAGGACGCTCGGTTTCCCTTAGCCTTTTGTCAAGCTTTGTGCTGTGCATGGTCCATTTGGACTATTTTACTATTCATTCGGACTTGAGACGTCTCCTACTGCAGTAATGTTTGTGATGTAACTTTTAGGCATTCAAGCTAAGTATTTTTACTCTCTGCTTCACTTCTTCTTTCGGAAAGTTCCAAATTTGGACCTTAGCCTCCTAGCCACTCGCGTTCTGATGTACTTTTTCCGAACGCCTGAGAGGAGCATCTATTACTGGTGGGGTGTCCGCTTTGAAATATTGCGAAGGACTTGCCGACCTGAGTGAACCCCTTCTTGACGACCTTCCTCGATCTCTAAACGAAGCTCTTTCGGCGTTGAATCATCCTTGTGGTATATTTGTTCTTTTCCGCTTTGGCATAAAGCAGCTGAAACTTCTTACATGTTAGCTAACCCACCTTGAAATGAACATCAGCTCCTGTTGCTTCTGTGCGATAAATGTCCGCCATCTTCCATCGCAATGGTGCGTATTACATTTCCTTCCACCTGCCCTCATGCTTGTGTGCCAAGATCGTTGTATCCGAGATGATAACATCTGTTTTCTTAAGCACATGTCAGATTTCGCTATTTTGGTTTAACAAAATCCAGCATCCGCTGATACCCGGAGCTCCTACCAGTGCTCCTGATTCAAGTGTGAGCATGTCATTTAGCAGTTTGAGCATTTCGGATACGTGTATGCTCTTCAGGGCATTTATTATTGTGGTTGTCTTTACCACCTGTCTCTTCGTTTTCTGGCTCAAGCTTGCGTTGCTCATTCTAAAGTTTTAAGGTTAGTCTCCGTTTCATGGATAATTTGAACATTACGGTAGAAAGGTTAGCAGTGAACAAGTTTGAAAGCTTCTCCTAGAATAGTCGCGTTTTTTCCACTTCCCAAGAATTATCAAATACATGAACCCTCTATAGGCTAATCTTACTTGAACTAAAAAAACTACTTTCAAGCTGAAAGCTAGGGTTGTTATTATGCTGCTGTCTGCAGATCCTTGAGTCAACCCCTTTGGTTTGACCTTATGATTCTGATTTTAATACGTCGTTTTGATCTTCGTGTTATTTCCGTTGTTGATAAAACACTTTTTTGCTGTTGTTAGCACTATCATAGACATATATACTACCGTACTCTTTAGCATCACCCTTCTTTAGATCAAGCCGTATTGTCACGTCCCTTGCTGCAAAACACAGCTGTTATCAATTTATTACATGTCGTTTGCAGCTTTATTCCAATCAAGCCACGTTGCATCTTAACTTCACAGCTGTAAGTTTGGTTCCACATGGCCCGCCCTCGTAATTGGCTATTAGCTTAGAAGAGTTCTCAAGTTGCCCTTGAGTATTTGTACCTCACATTATTTAGTATACCGCTTCTTGTCTTCTTCCTTCTAAAAACTGTTTGTTAACTCAGATTTGGTCACTTGCTTTGCTTGGTTCTAATGTATGACTCTTATCTAGACCAAGCTTTACTGTCGAACTCACTTGTTGTAGTCTTCAATTGCTGACATCACCGGAGCGCTGTCAGATATTGTTCCCAATCTAAATTATGTTGTTGGCTTTAATACGATATACGATGCATGAAGTTTTTTATCATATAGTTTCTAAAATACGGGTTTCATAATACAGTTGTTTAACAACAATTCAAAATATACAAATTTTGTCAACTTCGATTCATTTTTGGAGAAGGGTCTACGGTGATAACTTTGCTCGTTCCTCTGTTCACTGAAGAGTGTACTTTATCCGACCTTTCATAACACCGATCCGATCATCATTATTTGGCTTAATCTGAAAAGAATCCAATTATTTATGAGATACTTGACTGCTATGGATTTTTTGTGCTGATCAGCACTTCTTCCTTGATCATTCGCCATCCCTTATGGCACCTTGATCCGGCCTAGTTATCTAAATCATACGTGATTGATCCTGTACTAGCTTGCAACGTAAGCTTGTACCAGCTTACTGTCCCATTAAACCTTGTTTGAGCTTGTTGTTTACTATGACATTGACCAAGCTCACTGTACCCGAGCCACTTTATCCTAGCTTAATGTACACGAGGAAGCCTGTACAAACTTACTGTTCCAGAGGAGTCTTGTATAAGCTTTCTATCCAGGTCGCCCTCGTCCCACCTTACTTTGTCAGTAACACTTTGTTCTAGCTTGGTGTATGAGAGGAAGCTTGCACCATCTGGATGTCCAATAATGACCTTGTGCAAGCTTACTGTCCCAGAAGACCTTTTCCAAGCTTGCTATGCAATAACACTTCATTGTAGCTTGATATATGAAAGGAAGCCTGTACCATGCTACTATTCATGAGCAGCATGCTTTTCTAAGCTTGTTGTGCAAGAAGCCCTTTGTTTGTGTGCATAATATGATAGGCTTGCTGTTCAAGAAGAGCCTTATATAAGCTTGCTGTCTAAAGCACCCCTATCCAACCTTACTGCGGAATAAGCCCTTTGTTCTAACTTGGTGTATAATAGTAAGCCTAGAAGAGTCCTGTATATGAGAGAAAGCTTGCACCAGGTTTCCTTCCAAGAATCACCTTGTGCAGGATTACTGTCCAAGAAGACCGTGTCCAAGCTTGCTATGCAAGTACACTTTGTTCTAGCTTGATATATGCAAGGAAGCCTGTACCAGCTTAATATCCAAAAGGAACCTCGTGCATGCTTGTCTAAGCTTGTAGCGCAATAAGCTCTTTGTTCTATGAAGCTTGTATAAGCTTGCTGTTTTTAAGAAGAACCTTGTTAAAGCCTGCTGTCCAAAGCAACCTTATCCAAGCTTACTGTGCAAGAAACCTCTTTGTTCTAAGTGGGGGGCTATGGAAGCCTAATATGAAGCCTATGCAAGTTTGCTGTCCCCGACGACCTAGCGCAGGCTTCCTGTCTTCAGCTACCTTGTACACCAGGCCAAGCACGTCATTCTGGCCTGGTGTACAAGAGGAGACTTGTACCGGCTTGTCGTCCAAGAAGGATCTCATGCAAGCTTGTTGTCTAAGGCTTGCTTGATCAAGCTTATTCTAACCGAAGGACCTTGTTCCGGTTTACTGTCTCAAAAGACCTCGATGCCAATTGCTGCGCATTCTAGCCTGGTGTGTAAGAAAAGTCTGTACCAGCTTACTACCCAAGAAGACCTTGCACATGTTTACTGTTAACGATGCCCTTATCCTATTTTGCTGTCCAGGACATCCGTACCCAAACTTGCTGTGCGATAAGGACCTTATTTTAGCTTGGTCTGTAAGAGGATACTTGGACCGTCTTGCTATTTCAGTAAACTTTGATCCGGCTTGCTGTCCAAGACCACCCTATCCAAGTTTGCTGTATCAGAGGGACTTTGTTCTGGCTTGGTAGGGAACGCTCAGATTATCGTTTACTGTGACCCTGAATCACCTTGGTTTCTCCTCTGTGTTTACCATGTGCAGGCTTGTAGTAGTTATGTACCTTGCGCCCGCTTCTTGAACGCGATGTGTTTTGTGCCATTTGGGCATAACAGTAGAACCTTAATTTGTTTCCTACAACCATATACAAGCTTGTCCGCTACCCTTTGTAGAACGTTGCTTTCAGACCCTGAGCTCGCTTGTTAGTCTTTTAGACATTGTAAAACTTTATTGTTTAGGTTTACCGTGCAAGTAAAATCTTATCCAAGTTTGTCACTTTCCATCTTGAGCTAGCTTGATAGAACCTTGTGCAAGGTTGTTTTCTGGAACCTTGTACAGGCTTGGTACAGACCTTGGTACAGACCTTGGTACAGACCTTGTATCCGTTAGTTGCCCTTCTGCTCCTTGTTTCATATTGTTCCACAAGTCCAGTCTTGATGAGGTTTACTGTGCCAGACAATTTTATCCACGCTTGCTGTGTGATAAGCCCTATGTCCCAGCTTGGTATGTAAGCTAAAATTATATCCCAGCTTGTTGTCCGAGATGAGCCTTGTTTTGTGCAAGCCTACAGTGTAAGACACACTTTGTTGCAACTTGTTTAACGAGGGAAAGCTTTCGCCTCGTTACTGTCCCATAGGCCTTGTCCCCGTTTGCTGTGCGAGGTGCACCTACTTGTGTAAACTTTCTGTTCGATACGACCTTGTACACGTCTGTCACTCCACTGAAACCTTATGTAAGTTTGCTGACTTATACAACTTTCTCCCAAACCTCATTTCTCATCGTAAGCTTGAGTCAGCTTGCTGACCGAAAGGGACCTTGTGCAATCTTGTTATCTCATCTGACATTATCCCAGGTTGCTGCGTACTCTGCTGCGGCTTGTTCTATGAGGGAACCTGTACCAGCTCCTTGTGCAAGAGGTATCTTATACCCATAATTTATTATATAAAGATAGCTTGTGGTGGCTTGCCGTCCAAGAAGAACCTTATGCCAGCTTGTTGAACAAAAGGACCTTGTACAGGCTTGCTGTGGTAGAGGCACTAAGTTCGAACTCGGCATATGAGAGGAGACTTGATCTAGCCTGCTATCAAGAAGAACTTTAGGCAAGCTTGTTGCCCAAGACGACTTTGTTCAAATTTATCTTTATTTTTATATTTTTTTTTATTTTTTTTTTTTTTTGTTCAAATTTATCTTGTTATATAAAAGAAGCCTGTACAAGGTTGACATTCAGTAGAAACTCTGTGCAAGCTTGTTGTCCCAAGGGACTTTGTTCGATTTTGTTATGTAAAGAAAGCTTGTACAATATCGCGATCCAAGAAGAACTTTGTGCAAACTTGTTTTCCACAGGCGCCTTGTCCAAACTTACTGTACAACAACTTCGTTCAAGTTTGGTGTATAAGAGTAAGCTTCTTCAAGCCCGCTGCCCAAGAAAAGCTTGTTCTCGCTTGCCGCCCAAGACGACCTTGATCAAGCGTACTTTATCAAAGGTACTTTGATCAATCTTGTTGTATAAAAGAAGCCTGTACAAGCTTACAATTCAGGAGGAACTTTGTGCAAGCTTGTTGTCCAAAGGGACTTTGTTCAATCTTATTATCTTTAGAAAGCTTGTACAATCTCGCCAAAGGTAGCTTGTCCAAGCTTACTGTGTGAGAAGCCCGTTGTTCAAGCTTGGTATATAAGAGGAAGCTTGTTCAAGCCCTCTCCCCAAGAAGAACTTGCGCTCGCTTGCTGCTCAAGACAACCTTGATCAAGCTTACTGTGCCAAAGGCACTTTGTTCAATATTGTTATATAAACGAGGCCTAAACGAGGCCTGTACAAGAAGCACTTCGTTCAAGCTTGGTATATAACGGGAAGCACGTACTGCTAACAACTTACTGTCAAGGGCTTTCTATCAAAAGCTTCCCGTCAGGAACTTACTATTAAGCATTTACTATCAAGAGCTTACAGTCAAGATCTTACTATCAAGAGCTTGCTGTCCCGAGCTTACTGTCAAGCGCTTACTATCAAGAGCTTGCTATCACTAGCTTACTATCAAGTGCTTACGATCAAGAGCTTACTGTCACGCCCTTACTGTCAAGAGCTTTCTATCAAAAGCTTGCTATCAAGACCTTACTGTTAAGCGCTTACTATCAAGACCTACCGCCAAGCACTTACTATCAAGAGCTCACTGTCAAGGCTTACCGCCAAGCACTTACTATCGAGGGCTTACTGTCACGCCCTTACTCTCAAGTGCTTACTATCAACATCTTACTATCAAAAGCTTGCTGTCACGAGCTTACTATCAAGAACTTATTGTCAAGCGCTTCTATCAAGAGCTTACTGTTAAGCGCTCACTATCAATAGGTTACTGCCAAGAGCTTACTGCCAAGAACTTACTATCAAGATTACTTACTACTGTAAGCACTCACTGTTAATGACTTACTGTCAAGCATCCTATCAAGAGCTTACTATCAAGAACTCACTGCCCAGATCTTATTGTCAAGTGCTTACCGTCGAGGTCTCCCCTTGCTCCAGTTTGCTGTCCAAGCTGACCCTGTCCAGCCTTACGACGCGCTTGGAGCTCCAGAACACTACATCTCAACTCAGGCTTCCAATATTGCCTGGTGTCTGTGATCATAATCGGTGGTTGCCTCTTTTCTAGATCGCAGAGGCCACCTTTTGACTACGGCGAATCTTCGCCACCCGACCAGCGCTCTCATACTTCCCCTCTGAGAGGGATTTAGCTTCTACATTACTTTTCGAAGCAGGTTTAAAGGGAAGCTGCAGTACACCGCCGGCGTAAAGCCTCGCCTGGTGTCTGTAATCAAAGCCTCATAGTTTCTTATTCCTAAAAGAGGCAACTAGTCGTACTATGGTTCGAAGCTCCAGCATCGAGGAATTCTTGCGGTTTCTATTCACCACCGCACCCACGCTCTCGTACTTTAAATACTGAGAGGGGTCTAGCCTCTACCTTGCTTAACCCAACAGGTTTATAGGGAGGCTATAGTTCACCACAAGCTTAGAGCTACGCCTGATGTATGTGATAATAGCTTCATGGTTGCCTCTTTTCTAAAAGACAAAGACCACCATTTGTACTATTATTCGAAGCTCCACTATGTTCATCACATGACCTGCACTCTCATAACGATACCGGATATCGTAGGCTAACAGCCAAGCCGAATACTCCGGCACTAATATATATCAGGGGGAAGCTCCTGAGAGCTTGATGCCCAGCACTTACTGTTAAGAGCTTACTGCCAAGAGCTCACAGCCAAGAGCTATTTCTAATCTAACACTGAAACAAAAATAACAGAAAAACTAGGTTTATTGTGTTAACCCTAATATTTCGCGTGGGTAATATTCTAATTGCGCTATTAATAAGGAACCGTTCCGATTTTCAACACTTTTGACATTTTCGAAATTTTCCAAAATTTAAAAATAAGATATTTGTTACATTGGCTAACCCCAAGATTGTGCGTGCGAAGGTTTCCAAGCTACTCATCACTAGCGTAATAATTATTTTCCTGTACAAATAGTAATTGACCATATTAGTGTACGAGGGTAAAAAGTAAAAGTGCAACGGCGTCTCCTCTTCATTCGCCATTCCACTTGCCTCCTGGCACACCCCTGTCTAAAGTGGTCCCCTAGGGGGTCTAGAGAGCTAGAGGTCGGTTAACAAGACTTGGTGGCTCTGATAGAGTTTTTCCTTGCGGTTCCGAATCTGTTTTCAGAATTTCCAAAATTATACGGCGTCGTACACTTAACCCCCTCTAAAGACAAAACGTGAGCCGACTTTGACCGTCCTGAAGTATAGTTTTAACGCAGTTGTTTCGAGTCGAATTTTTAGTGAACATACCTTACGATCTTGACATGTTTTCTAAATCACAATAAAATCGAAAAAATTCGTGATTTTGTGACTTGTTGAAAATTTGTACCTTTTTAGGAGGGCTCCTAGTGCACTAGGAGGGCACTTTAGACGGGGTGTGGTAGTTATCTCGAAGACCATAAATGGTATCCCTAAACTTTCGCACGATTAAAGCTTCGGTCGTTTGCAATATAATGGTATTCCTCTTTTTAAAATATCTACTTTGGTTACGATATTAATTTTAAAGAAGCCAACTTTTGCCTAAGTGATCTTGAATTGTTTTTTAATGACCTTTAATAAATTGTAAGAACTAATGAGATATAATAATGATATTTAACCACGCAAAGTACCGCGACTTAATAATAGTTAATCTAGATTGTCACTCTTCTTCCAGTAGTATCATTAAGCGTCCGTATCTGCACACGTGATGCCTCTTGCGGAATCTCCAATTGGAGGTCCAGCCTGATTGCGAAATATTGTATTGCCATAAAATTTCACCTTTTCAAACTATCCCATTTTCCCTGAAATTGGACTCATTCGATGCGCATGGATGACAGCTACATTTCTTCTCATTAGAGCGACCCCGAATT
>SCLF01403241.1:0-15675 GCA_004367975.1 Mesochordaeus erythrocephalus
AATGACCTAATTTGACCGTAAACGGCTTGAATGTTATAAATATATAGTAAATTGTATATTCCAACTGGCCCTTATACCCGGAATCAAGATCACGAAAGATATAATTTTTGAATACTAGAGAGTGAAATAATTCGGCCAATATTGCTGGTATATAATAGCCAAGTAGGTGCCTGAGGGATACTTAAATAATTAGGTGCCTGAGAGATATAGAAAACATGCCAAGACCCAAAAGTATGTTCACTAAAAACTCGACTCGAAACTACTACACAACAACTAATTTTTGGGACGGTCAAAATCAATTTTGTCTATTTTGGCAATGTGATTTTTGAGATTCATGGGTTTAAGACGAATAATCGGAGGACGTTTTCGACACTTTTACAGGACAAGGAACACCATAGAGATACAGAGAAAGCTGTGGGAGGTCAACAGGGAATTTACACGATTTATCGTGAGAAAGTAAGTTTTTTGAAAACCGGGCTACAAAAGTTTTGGGGAGCATAGAAGATCTATGCGGGAGTCTCCAGGAGCAGTTAGAGACGTAAGGGAAGGAATTTAGCGTTTAAAGAACGTGAAAAGCCTAAGTCGTAGGCGGGAAAGAGCCGGAGACTTGTTGCTATGATAATAGCAAAGTAAGCTTGAAAGCTCATATAGGCTTTAAATCCTGTGAAGACCCAAGTTAACGTCTCCATTCGAGGATATTACTACGGAGTAGTAAGACTCAGCATGGGAACGCTGAGGTAGGGTTGAAACCTACAGTAAAGCTTGGAAGACTAATATATTAGTGAAGCTATGTTAATAGCAAATCTCAGCATGGGAAACGTTGACACAGGTACAGCAACCAAGATGTTGAAAATGCTGTTGTTCTTCTGCTTGAGTGATATATGAAAATAATTTATAACTTATATATACACTCAAGCGAAAAAGGACGAGAAATTGGAGATTAATTTCCTTAGCTCTTCGCCAGGATCCTCAACAAGATTGAGGGTCAGGACAATATTGAGCTCGGCAACGAGTACGTTATGAAATCATGACATTGTGGGCTGAGATATCTCAGCTCACAGCATTAGTCCTCAACAAGAGTTGAGATCGGCGACAAAACGTTGTCATGTCAGAAAGTCGCGTCATGTTAGCATGACGTGACAAAAGGCTGAGGGAACACAGATCTCACCAGGGTCCTCAACCAATAGGTGGAGGGCTCACAGCTCTCACCATAGTCCTCAACTAATGTTGGGGTCGGCGACAAGTTGCGCCATGCTAGCATGACGTGGCACAGGTTGAGGTCGGCGACAAAGTCGCGTCATGCTAGCATGACGTGGCAGAGGTTGAGGTTGGCGAGGAAGTCGCGTCATGATAGCATGACGTGGCGAAAAGTTGAGGGCTTATAGCTCTCACCATAGTCCTCAACTAATGTTGAGGCTGGCGACAAAGTTGCGTCATGCTAGCATGACGGGGCAAAAGGATGAGGGCGCACAGCTTTCAACATAGTCCACAATCATTGTGGAAGTCGGCGACAAAGTCGCGTCATGCCAGCATGACGTGGCAGAAGTTGAGGTCGGCGACGAAGTCACGTTGTGATGGCATGACGTGGAAAAAAGCTGAGGGCTCACAGCTCTCAACTTATGTCTCAACTTTAGTTGAGGTGGCGCCAAAGTCGCGTCATGATAGCATGACGTGGCAAAAAGCGGCGGGCTCATAGTTCTCAACATAGTCCTCAACACATGTTGAGGTTGGCGACAGAGTCGCGTCATGCTGGCATGACGTGGCAAAAAGCTGAGGGCTCATAGCTCTCAACAATAGTTCACAACCATATAATTGGCGACAATAAATGCGGAGGTTGACGAAAAAGTCGCGTCATGATGGCATGAGGTGGCGAAAGGCTGAGGGCTCATAGCTCCCAACATAGTCCATAACCATTGTTGAGGTCGGCTGAAAAAGTCGTGTCATGCTAGCGTGATGTGGCAAAAAGCTGAGGGCTCATAGCTCTCATCATAGTCCACAACCACGGTTGAGGGCGGCGACAAAGTCGCGTCATGCTCGCATGACGTGGCAAGAGGCTAAGGGCTCATAGCTCTCAACAAAGTCCTCAACTAAGGTCGAGGTTGGTGAAAAAGTCGCGTCATGCTAGCATGACGTGGCAAGAGGCTGAGGACTCATAGCTCTCGACATTGTCTCAACTAAGGTTGAGGTTGGCGACAAAGTCGCGTCATGCTAGCATCACGTGGCAAAAGGCTGAGGGCTAATAGCTCTCGACTTAGTCCTCAACTAAGGTTGAGGTTGGCGACAAAGCCGCGTCATGACTGGCATGACGTGGCAAAAGACTGAGAGCTAAAAGCTCTCGACATAGTTCTCAACTAAGGTTGAGGTTAGCAACAAAGTCGCGTCATTCAGGCATGACGTGGCAAAAGGCTGAGGGCTCATAGCTCTCAACACAGTCCGCAACTAAGGTTGAGGTCGGCGACAAAGTCGCGTCATGTCAGCATGACGTGCAGAAGTTGAGGTCGGGGACGAAGTCACGTCATGACATCATGACGTGGCAAAAGGCTGAGGGCTCATAGCTCTTGACAAAGTCCTTAACTAAGGTTGAGGTTGGCAACAAAGTCGCGTCATGCAGGCATCACGTGGCAAAAGGTGGAGGGCTCATAGCTCTCAACACAGTCCGCAACTAATGTTGAGGTCGGCGACAAAGTTGCGTCATGTCAGCATGACGTGGTATAAGTGGAGGTCGGCGACGAAGTCACGTCATGATAGCATGACGTGGGAAAAAAGCTGAGGGCTCATAGCTCTCAACATAGTACATAACCATTGTTGAGGTCGGTGACAAAGTCGCGTCATGACATCATGACGTGGCAGAAGTTGAGGTCGGCGATGAAGTCACGTCATGATAACATGACGTGGCAAACGGCTGAGGGCTCATAGCTCTTATTGCTCTGGCCATAGACCTTAACAAGGAAAAAGAGTTGAGAAAGGCTTTAGGACAGTGGGGCATGATGAATGGAATTGAGGTATAAAAAGAAGTTAGAACTTGTATCTTATCAAAAATTCAGAGTGAAAACAACCACAAAGCGGAAAGGCAGCAAGCTAACAATTCGAAAGTGCAATTGCACCAAGTCCAGATTCCAGAATTACAGATGCGTCATTTAAAGAGAAATCCGGAGCTTATATGGCGACGGAAATGGAAAATCAAGAAGAATTGTGGAAACAATTTGAGAGGATAGAATTCTGGCCCATGCCGAGCAACCGAGAGCCGGGAAGAATTATCTGCATACAGTGGGGAGATGAACTGGTGGACGAAACACTAGATGTAAACCAGAAAAGAGAAAATAAACTGGAGATAGTAACCCGACAAGTTTTAAACCCTAAATCTAATAATTAAGATTCTGACAAAAATAGCACTCCACTACACGATACTGCGGCTGAACTTACATTTGCCAATGGCGGGAGAGCAAAAATTTGTATGGACTATAGCAGTGCATCACATAGCAGAAAAGAAAGATCTGCAAGTAGACGTGGAATACTGGCTAAGACAACACAAAATTTCCAGAAAATACTGGTTCGGGGTGTTGGCATGGAAAAATCCAAAGGAAAAGATGGTGGCTATAGAAGTATGAGATGCCATGACGACGTCGGCAAAAGTCGAAAAATGGGAAAGAACCATAGGACGAGAGAACCCGCCAATACCAATAGAAAGAGTAATAAGTGTGTGGGAAAATGTCCGACGTAGTCAGTTACTGTTGAATAACGGATGGTGGCCAAGGCTCAGAACATACTCGGTGCACGAACACAAGGAGGAAGTGAATTTCCAAGTATGATTAGGGGATATTCACAGAGCAGGGGCCTTTGGGGAGAACAGGTTGACAGATATAAAAAGCTTCGAGCTGATACTGCTGACAATCGCGGATGTAATGCCGTGGAACTTACCAGGAATGGACGTGAGAGGCCATACGGAAAATTTCTCCCAAACAAGTAACCAGTTAGTTAGCGTCAAATTACCTATGGTAAAAGAGGCATATGACGTACTAAGGAAAAAGTTGAGGCAAACCAACTAGCAGAAGGCGCCAAAAAGCTTAGCGGTCATAGCCATAAGAAGTGAGGACAGGGACTCACAAGAAAACTCCTTAAGGCTCCATAGACGCGTAAGTGAATTTGCGCAGTCAGACCGAGAAAGAATGGAGAATGATGTGACAATAAAGTCAATCATAGAGAAAATGGATGTAGAAGCAGTGCTTTCGAAATGATACTTAAAAACGGGAAACAATATCTGGCCAGAGCCCAGAACCAAGTAGCAAGATTTTTGCTACAAATGGTAGAAAGTAATCAGGACGTACTAACGGAAAACAGCTGGCTGCTGGAAGACCAGCAAGCCGCGCAGATTGTGACAACAATCAGCAGGCTGGAGCAGGAGCACAAACTAGAGGCCGCGAAGGTCAGGTGGACAACGTGGTCAGACTTGGAAAACAAACCAAGAGCACCACAGATGGACTCATTCAGAGCATCGGACTTTCAGGGACCAAATATGGATCGCATAGAGGTGAGAAAATTGCGAAACAAATCCACCATATGGAAGGAGGAAAACGAGGGATCCTCGTTGGACTCAGCCTTACATGCCTTGAGTGAATCTCGAGAGGAGCAAGGGGAACAAGGCCTACCCATTGTTGAAAAGGAAAATGTGTATGTTTTTGATGTCGAGAAGCTGGTAATCAGCAAAAAAAGACAAAAACGAGTCTCATTGTCGGCGACAATGGAGAGACTAGTAAGAGAGCACGAAACTTTACAACCGGTCACACTAGAAGAAATGGCACTAGATGTGATGTTTCAAGTACCTGGAGAAATGGGTAGAATACATACTCGGGATATGGATACGAGAAACGTGACACAGTAATTCTGAGAGGAATATGCTTTGTTAAATGAAATCATAGGGTGCTGTGAGAAAATACATACGGTGGCACCGGAAAAGCTAGGAATGATAATATACAGTTTCCCGGCAATGATTCCGAATTGGAATAAGGAACAGTGGAAGAAGGTCTACTCGTGTATACTCGAACTCCGAATAAAACTAGGAGAAGACGAGGAGCAAAATTGGCAAAAGATGACGAATAAGCTAAAGAGATTAGCAACAAAGCAAGCCTTGTTCGAAATAGATCAGGACCTTAAACTGGCCAGAAGACCTAATAGAAAGTAAGCATGTCAAGGAGAAAATTCCGATGATGGCGTTTAAGGCGGATCAGGGAAGGATCTCATTCACCAAGGATCGACAAGCTACGTTCACACAAAGGGAATCGTTTCAAAACCAAAGAACCTTGTTGTACTTCACACCGGCAAAAACTACGCCAGTGAGGGAAAAGTATACGTGCTGAATTCAGTTTGAAAGCAGTCTTCGACATTTTAATTACAAACTGGACGGTGCGAAGGAGGATATAAGAAACTGTACGGATCAGTTAGATTATACATATTTAGCCTTCAGTTTCCTACACATGATGAAGATAGTAGGAGATTGTCATGCGAAAGTAATAGACTTGGCGGAAGAGAAAGTGGGAGATATAGATCTTCACGAGATGAAACTGATCATCAAAAAGCTAAACAGTAGGGAGACCAAGCTGGGAAGCATGGAAAAGGCAGCAAAACAGGTTTCGCGGTTAAATACGTCGACTCGCGAGGCACAAAATAGACGTGAGGATATAGTGCAGGGGAAAACGATACTGCGCACGGAAATCTCGATGATGGAAACAGTAAATAGACTGGGAAAACTAGGGGTGAAAGTGGTCTGGTTCAGCATGGGACAACTACACCAGGGCAGGTGGCTGCGAGCGAGCAAGCTCCTCAGACAGGAATTGCCGGAAAATCTGGTCGGGAGACACATCTCGAATCAAAAGAGAAACAAGCTCAAAAGGCAGAAAATAATTTGTGCCGATGTGCTGGATTCGGAACTCATACTGATAAACCTGAGACCGGATAATGAGACATGTCTCATGAGAAACCTGACGTATAAGGAGGACATTTTCCAAAATGATTGGCAGAGAAACCTGATGGATTGGAAGATAAAATCAGCGAAAGTGTATACATACTTCATGGAGGTTAGCTTCTTGACAGCTAATGATTTCAGGCCGTTTGTAAGCTTTCTGCAACCACCAGTAGGAGATTTTAGCTTCTGGTTAAGTTTGTCAGTGCCAGGAAACCTAAAATACTGGGGAGAGAAGGACTCAGGAAAATATCATTTCACAGCAAAGGGTGAAAGGAGGGAGACAGTCACGCCGGGACAGACAAAGTGGAACCTCTTTGAGCTAATGGACGGAAAACACTTGCAAGACACTACGATCAAAATGCAGCTTGAGTCCGACTCGGCCACGCGAGAGATTGTCTGGAAAAGGTGGAACGGCATGGAAACACCTTTTATAACAAGTCTTCCATCACAAAATTTTCTAAGGATAGAGCGCAACAGGCAAACAACAGAAAGCATAAGGCAAACAAATATGGAAGACTGTACGGTGGAAATTTTGAAAACGTTGTCGGAATGGAGGAAGGATCCAATGGGACAGATTGGGCAACCTTGAGTATCGGCGGGTCACTGGATCGGGAAAAACGGAACAGAATTGTTCCCGCAACCAATGAGCTTACAAAAACTCTGACAGAGTTTGTTGGAAGCAGGTGATGACGACGATGATGTGGTCAGATTAAATAAAAAATTTCCTTATAAAATTCACTGGCAGAAAAAGGTGAGACAAATAAACACCTGGCAAGATATGGTGGATGTCTTCCCTATAATGACAATAGATGCAAGGAAGACAGTTCGAATCACGGCAGCAAAAAGCAACCTGAACTGGAACAGGGTAGCGGCGTGGGATCAGCCATGAGTGCAAAGATCAGAACAAACGAAAACGCAGTTTGAAACCGAAAAAATATGCCCAACATATCACAAAGAGTTGGTGCAGAAAAGAATTCTCCAGAAAGGGGAACAAAATCAGCGTGAGAGAAGAATATGGTTGGAAACCTGGCAAGATACAGAGCTGGCCTTAGAGGCGGCGGTACGCAGGTTCAAGGCCATAACACACCTGAGGCAGAGAAATATTACGGTGGCTTGCAGTTTATTGGCCTCAGCTGCAGATTACCAGAAATTTGTTAGATTATTGTATAGACCCAATTACAACAATCCAGGTGGTAATTGGCTATCTATACATCCAAAACTGCTGGAACGTCCACAGTTGAACATAGCAATTCAACAAGCGGAATTTGTCAAGAGTTGTATTAATACAATACTTACGACAAATCAATTACGGGAAAACCGAGAAAATATCTTCAATTTGTTGGCGACGATACAAGCGGAGCCAAGAGACTTGCCAGAGCAACAAATAACCGACTGGCAAACTTTCAATCAGAAGGTAGCCTTTACTTTGAAGAAATGGTAAGTTATTATAAGAAAAATAGTGGGAATGGTCTCACAAAATTTAAATGGAAAATAATGGTTTTCTATTTCAGCAAACCGGGAAACATTTGGGGGGGGGGCAGTTTGAAGGAGGAATATGGGCCTACAGTTCAATTGAACCAAGATGATGCCAACAATTTTTAAGCTGTAATACCTGTAAACGGTTTGAGCCGTATTATAGGAGATATACATGGTCAAAACAATATAAGTAATTTTATATTTTAGAAAATGGGAGATCTAGTGCTCGTGGAATCTGACGACAGCCTCGTGTTCGAAGATCGAACGGAGCCAATAAAACCAATGGCGGGCCGAGCAAGCAGGCTGGCGGGTTTAAGAATTAAGGTAAGATTGTCAGTGAAAAAGAAAAGAAAATATTTAATCAAACCAAGAAGGTGGAATTATAATATTAACTAAACATTTCAGGCCATCGCCATGATGGAAGACCAGAGCTACCAAGATGGGGAGCTACAACAAGAGATCCGGGATCTCATGAAATTTCTGGTCCAGGTCATAAAGTCCAGGCAGAAAAAAATGAAAAGTCTGGATGCTCAGGACAAGGCGGGAGAAATGATGCAGCTCATAACGTCCCAATGGCTGCCGACGCTGAACGACGGGAACGAGAGAGGTGACCAACATCCGGGAGCCTCGACCAGAGATGTTGTGTTTGAAAACCAACAAGACACAATCGACAGTCAGGCACTGCGAATTGCGAAATTGGAGCAAAATCTGAAAGAAAAAGAGGGACAATTGGAAGTCTCAAAAAGAAGAGCGGACACCTTCGAACTCCTGGAATTGGAGTTGCGAAGGGAGTTGGCGAAGTTCCGAAAGATGGTGGAACAACAAGCCAAAGAGCTAGCCATCATGACGGAAGCATGGCGACTACAAAGTGCGAAAAACACTGACATGGCCGATAGACTTAAGGAGCTTGAAGGCGAGCATGATCTGTGCGCGCAGAAAATTGAAAACGCCGGTATAAGCCTCATGGACTCAGTGGCCACAAATATAGAGACCCAGGCCGAACAGCTCAATGCGGTCATAGTCGAATTTGGTCATAAAGCCAAGGAGGATCTGGAAAAGGTCAGAAACGAGATTAATGACACCATTAATAAGCTTAGACCGGAAGAAGAGGAGAAGACGGAATGGCAGCGAGTCAGGACCGGAGTACATCAAACGGCCTGGGACTTGTTCTTCGACAACATAGGTCAATATTTTGACCCGGATTACAGCGAGGCCTGGTGGAATGACAAAAACGACATGCAGCAATATGACTTTATTATAGCTGCATGGGGGACAGTCTCATCAGAAGACTATTATAAAAGAGCAATGAACTTGAGAGGTCAATTGGAGGCGATGGGGCTGGGAGATTGGAGATAGGCGCAAAAAATCGACGAACTGTTCACGAGACCGGCCACAGTCACAAAAATGATGGGCCAGCAAAACAACCTATTCCGGTTCTTAATAGCCAACAATACTAGAACGACCGAAAACATGTACGAACCGGCGGAGATACTCAAGTACGTAAATATATTGGCACCAAAAATACGTTTTCGGGGGGACAGGGTATTAGAATGCAATTCAGATATACCAAAACAAATATTCACGACTTTTTCTTTAGTGATCAACCTCCAACGAAGAACCGAAAGGTGATGGAACGACAAACGGTGGCAGAGTCAGAGCAGCTGGCAGAGTCGGAATTAGTGACAGAGCCGGTGCAAGTGGCGGAGCCCGAACTGGAAACGGAACCGGAGGTCATTGATTCGACAGAGGAGGAAATGACATCACCAGATGAGAGACTTTTGCTGCGATAAAAAAGAACCAAAACGGGAAAACTGGTCAAACGAATGTTGCCGAAAAAGAAAATTTCAGTAAGAAGGCTCTATTCTTTCACTAATAATTCCCCACGGGAGGTGGCGATTCGAGCCAAGTATAAATCGAGGTTTCAGTCGCGAGATTCGCGAGATTCCAAATATCCTCGCCATCGCAATCCTCCAAAACGTCGCAAAGCTCGCAGAGCACGGTGGCGGCCACAGAACCTACGATGGAGCTACAAGGTTTCAGTCTGGACGATCAAGAAAACCGGGAGAGCGAGGACCGATTGCAACAGAGGCTGAAAAGCATGAAAGACGGGGAAGAACCACTAGATCTCCTCCTTGCTGACATCGAAAAAGACGATCGAGAACGGCAAAATAAGATGTCCCGAAAGAGAAGAAGAAAATAACTCTGGGAGATTTTTTCGACTCATTTACCGTGCTATTGCACCAAGTTAAAGACATTTACAGAAAAACTTTTTACTGCCATTTATTATTCCTGCCTTAGAAAAATCGTTTTTCTTATTAAAAAAAGGAGTAACAATACTTAAGTTACTTGCGTATTTGTCAGGAAAATACGACACGGCAAAGGCTGAGAATTCCCAGCTCTGGGTCATAGTCCTCATGTAGGTCGCAACATAGTCCACAATCATTAATGAGGTCAACGACAAAGTCGCGTCATGCTACCATGACGTGGCAACAAGTGGAGGGCACATAGCTCTCATCATAGTACTCAACAAATGCGGAGGTTGACGAAAATGCTACGTCATGATGGCATGACGTGGCGAAAGGTTGAGGGCTCATAGCTCCCAACATAGTCCACAACCATGGTTGAGGACGGCGACAAAGTCGTGTCATGTCAGCATAACGTGGCAGAAGTTGAGGTCGGCGACGAAGTCCGGTCAGGATAGCATGATGTGGCAAAAGGCTGAGGGCTCATAACTCGACAAAAGTCCTCAACTAAGGTTGAGGTTGGCGACAAAGTCGCGTCATGCTATCATGACATGGCAAAAAGCTGGGGGCCCATAGCTCGCAACATAGTGCACAATCATTGTTGAGGTTGAAGACAAAGTCGCGTCATGCTATCATGACGTGGCAAAAAGATGAGGGCTCATAGTTCTCGACAATAGTCCACAACCATAAGATTGGTGACAAAGTTGCGTCATGATAGCATGACGTGGCAAAAGGCTGAGGGCTAATAGCTCTCGACATAGTCATCAACTAAGGTGGAGGTTAGCGACAAAGTTGCGTCATGCTGACATTACCCGATAGCAGAGCATGATGAGAAAAGCTAATGAATGTAAAATTTAGATTGGAAAATCAGCATATCGCGCAAAAGATGTCAGAAGGGAAATACAACATCAGGCAATGGCAACACTGGACAAGGGTGACCGAGCTGAGAGAAGGGTCACACTGCAGCGTACGTGCTCGGGAAAGGTGTTGGAAGACAAAGGCAAAATACACTCGCCGTATTTTGGCCCAAAATGCGCATGCAAGATAGTACAGGAAAAAAGATGGCTTAAAGATTATCCAACTCCATTAAAGTTTGTGCCACCAGCGGTGAGACCGGTCAATAAACGAGGTGCGATGGTGCTAAGCAGAGACGGGAAAATTCAGGGCCCGATGTTTTATCATCAGTGGCTCGACAATAGCTGGAAGCTATGGGAGTGGTTTCATCAGATACTGGATGAAAATGTCCAGCATCCGCTCTGGGCAGACTTATACTTCCGGCATGAGAAAGACTTCTATGCGGGAATATTGACAGATTTTAAACAGGTAGCAATGTTAATGATACCTAAAATGACGGGCATAAGAAATCAACACCAGGCTTACGAAGCAATTCACCGAGGGGTGGACATTTTTGAAAATATAGCACCAGTTACGGTAGAAAGTGCTAAAAAATTTTAGGGATAAAGGACGAATAGCCACAGACACAGTCATTCATAAGCAATATGAACGAATGAGGCAGGAAAAAGACGGGAAAACCGGGAAGCTCGTGAAAATAAACGAGAAGAAGTAAAACTCGATCGCAAAAGAAAGACGCATAGAACGGAAGAAGCGTGGCAACAATTAAACACTAAAAGACTTCGAAAGGAGCTATTTTGTGAAAACGGGAGGAAAACTTCGAAAATTGGTATAGCAAAACCAAGGAGGTCCCGCTGAAAATAACGCCGACAGGGAAAATAGTAAAACCGATAATATTTAAGTCAGATGAGAAGTCCTGCGAGCAAACAGGAATTTCGTAGTGAACACACTGGAGGATTGGCTAAGAACGGGAGCCATCACGCTGATGAGAAAGCATGAAAGCACGGAGCTACAAACACCATTGGTATTAGGAGCACTGGAGACCAAGCCTAGGGTGTGTTTTGATGGCGGCATCGTTAAGACCATGGAAGAACAGTCGGCGCCATGCAAAATGGTAAGGCTACAAACAATATTGCAGGTTATCAAACAGAATGATAACCTAACAAAATTAGATGATAAAAGGGGGTTCCAGCTGCTCAAACTAAGTAAGGAAAGTAGGACGATAACCTCCTTCCAATTTGAAGGCCAACGTTTCAAATATTATGGCATGCCATTTGGGCTGCCAAAGGCACCGGCGATCTTTTAACTGGTAAACTTGATAGTCATAAATTATATCAGGAAAAGAGGGATTATGGCGTCATTATATTTAGACGACATACTGTTCAAGGACACAGAAGAAACCATAGTAGGTGACAAGGAAACAGAAGTCCCATTAAATTGTTTTCTGGGAGTCATGTTAATAACAGCAACATGAGGAATTATTTCACCAGAAAAGTCGGTCACAGACCCGCAACTCGAACTGCAGTTTCTAGGAAGCAAAATGGCTAAAATTCATAGAGCTATGCAAGAAAATACAGAGCAGCAGGAGTGTTCAGCTCAAGAGCTTAGAGAGGCTACGCGGAATAGCAGTAAGTTTCCAGGTAGCATGCATCAAGATGAAATGCTACATAAGGCATATGACACGAGTCATAACCCAACCATACAGACAAAATGAGCAATGGGTACAAAACGACGGGCAGCTCAGAGAGGAGCTGCAAAAGTGGCAAGATTTAGACTACCTGTAAATCAAAAGATCGTGGCTGCCGAAAAAGGGCGTAAACCGGCAGAAAATGGTACTATTCACGGATGCATCACAGGCAGCAGCAGGATACTGCTGGTTCACGAGAAAGGACAGTCAGCAAGGGACAAGGTATTATAATGAGAAACAGCAAGGCTGGGCGATCCACAACAAGGAGGCGTATACCATACTCCTGGCTCTAAAGGAAAGACCTGAGGGGAAGAAAAGTGGCAATCTTCTGTGCCAACCAGAGCGTAGTATACCCATACAAAAACCTAGGAAGCTCAAATGAGCAATTGAACCAAATAATGACGGAAATCTTTGAGTTTGCGCACGAGGAGAAGATAGAATTTGATATCTACTGGATAGCGACAGAATATCAGCTGGCAGACGCGGCGTCCAGGAGAATTGACTGGAACGAAGAATTTATGCCGCAGGAAATTTTCAGGAAATGGGAACGGGACCTAAAGCTGAAATTCACGGTAGATCCTATGGCGCCAACGAAAACGCAAAATGTGCGAAATTTATAACGTGGAAACCAACGAAGGAAGCATGGGGAAATGATTTCTTCAACATGACCAAGGAGGATCTGAAAGTGGACATAATCTACATATTTCCACCGAAAAATATTGTGGCAAAAACGCTCACACATATCAGAGAGGAGCTGGGAGGCGCAAAAATAGTGGTACTAGGCCACATTTTCGCGGAGTGGCCGCTTGCGTTAACAGCAATGCTTAAACATAATGGGGCAGAGGTCATCATACAGAGAGAAAAGTGCTACAACTTTCGGGCGATGACGATGATCCCATCTGAGGAAAAACATGTTATAGGAGCGACAAAGCTGTGCGGGTCGTTCAACACAAAGCCGCAAGCAATGTACTGGCTCCGATGGAACTGCTAGCACAATTGTGCCAAGTAAGTGTGTTAAAACTGAAAATATACCATAAACAAGTGTTTAGGAAAAGAAACAGGAGTAAGTGGAAGAAGATGCAACAAAGCATTGTCAACTATTAACATGCTAAATATAGGGCGTAAAGAATCTAAAGTTGAAAATATTTAAGACGGGAAAAATACGCTAACGGGATGTCAAATAAGGGAGACATGACCGAAAAATAAGCGGCATGGCAGCAATGAAAGTTAAGGTAAATCGGCAGCCAAAATAAAGGTGAAAGGTAAACACTTAAGTTTAGAAAATTTTGGAGATGGACGAGCGAAGCTGTGAAACGGGGGAGCTTCTGAACGAAATACAAGATCTTGTGGACTGAATGGGGAGAATCCTGGGAGAAAAGCAAGAAAAAATGAAGACGGTAAGGCTCGAGAAAAACCCAAGAGCTCATACAGCTCCTTAATGAGGTAAGGTATGGGAGTAGTAAATAGGTTGCTAAAATCCTATTAAGCAGCATAAAGACGATCACACGGCGGCGAAAACAAAAAACGAAGAGTAAACTTCAAAATTTAAAACTGTCACAATGCTGTGCCATTGCAAAAAGTAAAAAACGGTTTAAAAAGGGGACTAAAAGTAAAACCATTTAGATTGAAATCTGGAAAATGTCGGGAGACGAGGATATTGACGCGATAGCGATTGGCGTCATGAGAGATCGCAGAGACAGACAGCTAGAACGAGCAAAAAAGGGGCTCTCAATAGAGGTAAACGTCACACAGGACGTTGAAAATAAAAGACTGATACCTCGGGACCAGGCATCACAAGACAATAGAGGAGTTAACGAACTAATGGAAAGGGCTAGAGACAGGTCAAAGATAGCGCTGGAACAAGCAGAAATAGCAGAAAACACGCTGGAAGATGCAATAGATCGGCAGCAACATAAAGCGACTGAAAGCGAGATATCACAAGATTCTCGGGGTAACAACGCAGGAACTCTTGGATAGACAAACCAAAGCAAGCAGAAATACGTTGGCAGAGCTGTCCAGTTTCGAAAAATACCAAGAAAAACTGACCAAACTGGAGGGACAGAAAGATATACCTCTAATCAAAGTAGGGGGAGAATTCCCAATACTCAAGAGAGGATCACAATATTTTCAAAAATGGACAACGGCGCCGGCTTACCTAGATAACATGCTAGCAGATCGGGAGAACTATAAGGATCTATATCTACAATTGTATAGAATGCTGGTAGACGATCAGGAACAGGCTGATCATGAGAAGCTGGTAGCGCTACTTAGGCGATACTATCAAAGTTTCACAGACGATTACCAAGTCTACACCACATTCGTATCAGCGACGATGGCAGAACAGCAAAAATGTCAGTTAAGTACACGCGAACACAAATGATTAGCCAGGCGAACCAAGTACTTAAAAGAACTGACATGCTAGTATCAGACGCAACAATCCAGCAATCAAAGCATTGTGGGTGGTTGGGATGGTCGTGGTTGTGGTCGTGGCGGCGTTGACGTTGGCGGCGGCGGCGTTGAGGTTGGTGGCAGCGGCGTTGACGTTGGCGACTTTACAGTAACTTGGAATTTTTGAAATAATAATTGTCCTTATTTTATAGAAATCCATGTATATATATACATACTTGGATGTGGGGCACATGAGGGATTGCAGAGAGAGATAGGGAGAGCGACAGAGGGAGAGCGAGAGAGAGAGACAGAGTGAGATTGATGGATCAGCTGAATCCATCACGGACTTTTTTGTCAATTTGTATTGACTTTATTTTTGAACAGAAGAGCATCAATCACTCAGCTACCACATGCCTTCTGTTTTGGGTTTTTTTATTTTAAAAAGTGATCTGCCCATCCAGCTACATCATCTTCCACCCCCCTAGGTTTTAGGCCGAGTTCGGATTCCCTAGGCGCCATAATTTATCCTAGATCATAGCCACAATCTGCTCGTGTCTCTGCTCTCTATGTTATACAAATTTCAGCAAATATATGTGTGTGACAGTGTATTAATAGTAAGCTGTATTGGCTCATTGCGCTACAGTTGGTTGTGTCTTTTGGTGATCTGGATGTGTCAGTGGAGTTCTTGTTTACGTCTGACCCTTCTCATTTCTTCTGCCTTGTCAACATGTTGTACGCGTTGACGATCCAATTGTTATTATTATATATGTATATATATATATGTTTTTTTCTTATGTTTTATTATTATTGTTTTTCATTTTTCTTTTTGTAAACTTTTTTTTTCTTTTAACTCCCACGCTGATTTGGGCCAAATTTGGTCCCAAACTTTGTATTTTTTGATTTTTTGATTCACCGAAAACAAATTCGGAGGCTTGGTTGTCTAGATATATTGTATTCGGGTCAACAGATGTCTGGCCTAGTTGAACCCGCTAGTTGAAATAGAGATTCTATAATATTTGTAATTACTTTTGAACATGGCTGACGAGGATAATGACTTTTGGGAGCCTGAT